>JAQFZA010000522.1:0-18064 GCA_034695115.1 Desoria olivacea | reverse complement strand
TCGAAATCATCCTTTCTGGACATCTTCTAAGTGAAATAGAATCAGGTCCCTTAAGTGAGTAATCCTTAAGTGTCACAATATGTACTCTACACACAACACAACACACAAGGTGTACCATTTCATCAGATTTCTCAAGTGAATCCAACCAATTATATCAACTCCCTATAGCTACACATAGGCACTTATGTTTCCTCTACTTATTTTATGTTTACGCTAGGACTGCTAGGAGTATTATTATACGTAGACACACGTACTTTGAAATTCCACAAAAACGAAAAAACACTATTGAAATGAGTGTATTTTTTAACAATAGAACAAATTCTGTATAGATGAGGGAGGCTAAGTGTATAGAAGACTGGTGAATGGTATTTGAGATTTACAAATTTACAATTCATTACGGTTATCTGTTATCCCTGTTCAAAAATGCACAATAGGATAGCAAGGCCTGCAATTTTGAATGCAGTTTTTTGCATTGCAGCATAGCATAGCAACTAGCACCTCAGGACATTAAGTCGTTGAACAGTATTCAATAATATTCAACATCTCTGGGTTTCATTGCAGCAAGAGCAACTCTATCATCTATTGGTTACAAGGGATGTTGCATAAGGTGGCCATTAATCTAGGACGGACTGCTATTGAGTGTTAGCACGTAACAATAGACCTTTGAATTTAAACTTTGAAACTATGTTAGAGCTGTAGGCTAGATGGGCTAGATTTACCTTTGTAGTTTTATTGAATGTTGAGATGTGGACAGATTGTAGTTTTTTTTTAAAAAGCTGGGCTTATTAGGATGGATGGGTTAATCTTCTGTGACTGTCTATAGATGGGTTTTGATTGATTTAGTTCTTTAAAGGAGGCATACTTGATGCTCCTTAAAGTGGAATTTAAGTTTGTCAAATGTTGTGACATGATGAACTTATGAATTTAGTTTTTGAGACAGGAGTCATAAGTCATATGAGGATTAAAGACTCTTTGGGTTGCCAACATTTTAATGCTAAAACCAAAGAGTAATTGGCTACAGAAGAGAAATCTATTTTTTACAATGCAAAGTATTGCAAAATTGAAACTAAATCAAACTGTCAGGACGAAACCACAGTACAGTTTACTTACTGCATAACTTCCGTTGTCGAGTTGTGGAAGATCTAATAATATAAAGCTTGTAAAATACAAACAAACTTCCTGAAAATCACACGTACTATTCCCCTCACTCACCGTTATCGGTTATAGATTCACAATTTCATTAGTTCCAGTCCAGACTGCAATCTATAAATAGAATGTTTTCTCAGGGATTCAGAAATATCTATATTTTAATTGCTATTGACATCATTGAGATATTTGGTCTTAAAAATTGCATATTTAGGTGGGCTAGAGTTATTGAAATAATATTCTGCATTAACGGCGCTTCGTAAACTAAACACGGAAAGAGTTACGAGATCAAGTTTGATCACATACATTTTTCAATTTTTTCCACTAAAATTGTAAGGTAGTTGGAGGTTCAGCAAAAACATCCTGGTTTCACATGAATGCTAAATATCACAAGTTTTACCGCATTATGCAATCAGAATAAGTATTATGTGTTAAACGCTCTATTGTATCTCCATAATCCAATTCTTATTCATTCAACAGAATACAAAGTTACAAATCCAAGAGTCTTCAAAGTGCATGTACTCTGTAGACTCTACATAACTTATTTCGAACGCTTATCCCATGATAGCCAAGTAAGGGAGTCAACTAAATAGGAAAATTGTTATTTGCAGGAAAGAATTGGATACATCCTCCGGAAGCTTTGACAAACGGTCACATAGCTTATCTTGTGAAGGTAAGCCGTTTCATTTTTTAACAACAGCTATAAACTTTTATGAATGCATTTACCTTTTGCATAAATCATCACCGCTTTGCATTATATTCGCATTTATTTTGTTTTGTCTCTTGTTTCTACGTACCCCATCCATGCAACCTAGAACAAAACAAACCTATTGCGGTGCCTGCTGGTCTGGCGTCAATCTCTACAGCGTAGGTATAATAGTGTCTATTAGTAAGCTATTGTCTTAAAAACATATCTGCTTTGTCGTATCGGTTGACTTTTTTCCTTAAAAAATCATTCGACATTTTCCCTTTGTCTCTGAACATTTATAATTTATCGCATTTCTGACAGATGTAAATTGCTGAATTTGTAGTCGCACACAACGACACAACCAGTGGGTTTAGTGGGATACATAAAATACGAAGACGAAGAAATTCTTGGAAAATGCACTTCCACACCATGAACATGACAAAAAAGCACAACCGTCATTGTGCAAATTCATTCTCTAAAATGTCAAAAACATCCAATGGCTGGAGAAATTATTTATCTCTATACGTAACATACATGGTTTGCAACGTTAAGTAAAGCTATGCTATTAATTTATTAAAATTAAAACTTTTAAATAATGTTTCTCGGTAGAAGTTTTTTTAACTTTGGATTTTGAAATATATTTTGCATACAGATTTTTCTTATCAATCATCTTCCTTTGTCCATTGTTGTCCTTCACCACCTTCAAATCTTCATCCCAGCATCTTGTACAATGCAGCAGGCTTTAATCATGATGGAGACCATCTTCTTATCTAGTTTTTTTTGCAAAATAACAAGTTCTCTCAATCATGCTCATTTAATTTTTATACAACCATCATCCAACATTATTTCCTTAACCTTGCCAAGGTCTTACAGTCTTGTGAGCTTTGTGGTCAAACTGTATCCAGGTAGATTGGGCAGGTAGATAAGTAGTGCATACATTCATTATTCACATTAACACAGTAAGTGTTAAGCCAGTTCGGCATGACCATGGACAAGAAAAATAAATTTTTCATGGTTCCATTTCAATCTTTCATTTCTTAAATTGAATTCGACAACCCAACTACACAACCATCCATCTTTAAAGGCTTTCAGTCTGAATACGAATTCTTGTACGTGCAATGTTCGATTAGTGGACATTGGACATGCAAAGGCAAAATATGCAAATATAAATCCCCTATTCCAAAGGTCGAATATAATACCTCAAGCCTGGCTTCGATTTCAGATTCTGACAGCTCGTCATATTACGCATAAATTCAATCAATAATCAATCCATTTATCTTATGGTAATTAATCCCTTCCAGGCAATTTAGGTACATTCAAATTTCTACCAGGACGGTCCATTTGAATCTGTAAATTAACAAGAGACAGTCGAGACGAACACTTTTTTGATAGTGTTTTTCCTAGTTTACCAGGAAAAAACTGTTTTATTCCATCACATAATGAAACACATCTGGAGATGTTTATTGTCGTATTTCCATCTGTTGTTTTTAATTTCATTGGTCTCAAGATCTACGCACTTGGAATAATATACATGTGCGTGTACTGGTGCCAAGTGAGGCAAGTAATTTATTGCGGTCTTGATCATACATAACAAATGTAATTGAGGACTTGATTTCAATCTTGAGGCTTCCTACTTTTTAAAAAAAAAAGTACAAAGATCCCATACCTGTACTGTACTGGATAGCTTATTGTTGTCAAATGTTCAAACTTAAACATTCCATATTAAAAACTACCATTTAATTCAACCCAACCAAACCTTACACGTTATGAATTATTCATTGCCTAGATTCGATCTTGAGTAACATATGCGTACCCATTTTACAAAACGCGTGTTAGGTGCGTATCCCTATCAAGTGATAACTTTGGAAAACATGCTAATGAAAGCTTCTGCAAAGTATGAAAAAATATGGCGAGGTCCAGTTTAAAAATTATACCACAATTTTCGTTATAAGAACAATTCGCGATATAAATGGCAACAGAATTCAACAGATTGTTAAAGCGGTTATAATCGTTTTGACAATTTCCATTGAAATACATTAAGCCAATTACTAATTGATGATTCAACAACCATTTTAAATCATTTTAAAAATAAATTTGCTTTACTTTCAATTGAAAAGGCTATGAATTATAAATTGGGAGTTTTGAATATTATGAATAGTCTTCTTCCTTTCAACAATAATGGCATTCAATTAACAATGTATTGATTTCCAACTTTCAATTGTAATGAATAATCAAACAGCATGTTCACAAATTTGAAAAATTCCTATGTAATTGATTAACACAATGGAAATGCAGCCTACTGATTTCTGCTGATTTCCCCAGCATTCGTAATTCCACATGAACTATCTTCACGATGCACACACTACTGTCTCACACACTACATCACTGAAAAGAGTCAAAACTCACATCGTTGGCGAGAGAAACGAAATTGTTTGAAGATAAATGGCAAAATTATAAACCAGTAGGCATTTAGCCATTCGCTTATGAGATTTATTGGTGAGATAACGAATAACTGCAAAACTATTACCATTATTACCTACAGCTAATAATCAAGCTAACCATGGCCTGTGCCAATGTTGCTTATTGGTCGATTCCTGATAGTAGATGTCGGTAGATAATTAATAAAAACGCAAAACCACGGAACTCTTATTCTGCATTAATCAAACTTGCGAACAAGAATTTCCTGGGACAAGTCACGAAGCTTTTTTAGAAACTAATGCATACAGATAATACAAATTATTTTCTGACTCGATTCCTTCCGGTTAAATTTAATCACAACTTTTTATCCCACAAAATTGATCCAATTTGGTTAAATTAGCAATACATCATGATCATAATTTCTTCTTATTGTAACTTCTAATGTAACAAACTTCAAAAAGCCACAGGGGGTCTCCTTTCCAATCTCATTATGTTTTGTAAGAAAAGTCGTGCAAATCCATTTATGCCTTCACTTCAATTCACATATACTTACAAATGGTGTAAACTAATATGTTATGCATGCTTGCTAAATGTGATAACCGCTTGATCTAACTAGAAGAAAAACGATAAGTGCTAATTCATCTAGCAGATTTGTACAAGAAATCCATCATACTGACATGCATTCAAGAACTAATACAATTTACAAGCCACAAATTACAAAGACCAAAATCCTCGACGACGAGAGTATATAGGTTGGATATAATATGTAACTCTTGATTCTAAATGTCTCAATTATGGTTACATTCTTAAATCGTTTCACGCATCATGTAGAAAGTGCGTGTGAATGGTAAATTGTAAACATCGTAAGATTATTAAATGCTAATGCATTTGTAACAAATTAGTCCCATGGCTTTCTTAAATTACTAAGCTAGGGACCTATTATGTGTTGTGTTGTCTGTTTTGTCTAGCTTTGAAATGGTTCCTTTCATAAACCTCTTTATCTCCTTGTTGTATACAGGTCGGAATGTTTAATGACGAAATATAAAGTAAACGAGGTTTCATTTTTATATTTGACGACATGCGAAAATAATATCGTCCGAAATTGATATATGTACTGGTCTTTTTGTATTAGTATGAAGTGTTAGGGTTATTATTAGTTGAATCAGACTCATGTGTCAACTTGTGTGGAGTTGAATGGTGTGACTTTCACTCAGCCGACTAGGCGCCATGTAGTCACCATTGTTGAGCCAGGATGGAGTTTCCAAATTAAATGTTTATTGTTGTTACATGTGTAATGTAGCATGGCGAATCCTTGTATGAATTGTATGGAAGGGAGTGATAAGCTTTCATAAAAATGTGTCGAAGAGAGAGAGAGAGACATCGCCCATCGAATTCAATATTATGTTAATAGATTTCTCTCGTCATCTCATCTTTGATTTCTTCTTGAAAGGAGCAACAATAGATTCTGTCGTTGGGACTAAGTTCCATGGAATCAAGGCAAGGTTGAAGTGAAGACAGTGAAGTGGATGGGTTTGATAGTTGTAACTACATTTTTTTTAAAGATTCACAGAAACCAAAAGAGATAATCAAGATAGTATGAAATTGGAGTTTAACAACTGAAACCGGTGCACGATCCCCGTTTCTATGATGTAAATGTAAATACATATTTATGCTATTTTATTGGAGAGAATCCTCAGACAACAGTTCTCGCCTTGACAATGAGTTGGAATAGGATATAGTTTTAGTCTATATGTATGTATGAAGAATGACATCAACATCAACGATCATCAACTGGTTTGTTGGTACAATGTTCACATGGCATGGTGGATCAGTTGGGTTGGATTTCTTGCTTGTTAGGTTGTATCTGTACCTAGTTGGGATCTTCGTACCAGGTCGTACCAATCTCGGATGGTAGCCTAATCCAACAATGTATTACGATGTACAATATATCCCATGCCATAGGGTCACCTGGTGTACGAGTAATCTGTATTCCTCACAATTCAACTTCAAACCTTTCTACTTCTTGCATAAATAAATCTACACGCAGTGGCAGAGCCTGAGGCTTCAAGATGATCCTACTTTCATGCAAAAAAGCTTATGTATTTAGTTAAGCGATCCGTGTATTTTTATTTTTATTAAATTTATTTACAAAGAAAACTTTTATAGTAACTTTACGACGAAAACACCTGCCTACTGTACACATTAAGTATGAGCTATTAAAACCGATAGGGAACTTCAATGGAAGCAGAACATCTAACAAATTTCCCAGAAACAGTTATAAGATATTCCTTTGTCGTCTTTCAGTATAAAGAAGGCTCCTGCTTACTACTTATAGCCAAGTGGGCAACAGCCGCAGATTGCTAAGAAATACTTAGGGATTGGTTTACCTGGAATTATGCTTTCGTTTGCAAATTTTTAAAATGTAGTTGCTTTATAGATATAAGGCTCATGGTTCAGATGTGACGTTTATGTTGGGTTTCGTCATACTTGTTTGTGTAGTTACGAGACTTAATCGTTCTACAAAATATTTTTGCTTTGGGGAAAATAAACTCATTGAACCTTTAATGGGTGTTTAGTCTGAAAGCTGAAGGGTTACCATTAACATTCTGAGATTTAAAATATAAAAATAATGGCCTCTTAATGTAGTAATTTTGTCTCACTCAGTACACTTGTGTCGTTACTTGCCTTAAATACTGATCATCACTTCTAAAGTTCTGGTTGTTAGGTGTAGGCTGACAGAAATCCTGCAGGCGACTTCCTTTGAAATGAAAGTCAGACATTCATATGGGCCAAATTAGTGTCATATTCCTGATTTGCAACGGCACTTATGACTTTATTTGGAGACCCAACAGGGCATTTTTGCCAACCTCCTGACCTACTGAAGATGACAATTCTTTAAAGAACATACTTTCAACTCGATAAAGAGGATAGATAAGTTTATGTATACGGAGTGGAATGGATATTCTATTGTCCGGCAGTTATGGTACAAAATATCCTACAAGATCGAATCACCACTGAAGAAAGATCCTTTTGATGAGTTGGATATTTTATATTTTAAGGTTTAGTTTATATGACTGAAGTAGTAAACCTTAAGATACCCGTTGATGCATCGCAACCACCATCATGAATTTCGAATGTCATGCCGTGCTTTAATAATATTGGGTAGCATGAAGATAAAATGGATGGAGAATTAACCAAATTTCCCACTATCCCATTAACTATTTTTTACGACCGAGTAGTTTGATCGGAAATGCAATTAAATTTACGAGCTACATATAACCTACTGCTGACAGTGCAGTCTACATTCAGGATCAGGGTCACCAGAGCATATAAAATTAATCTGTGACGTGCCTTCTGGTTTACATTATGTTTACATCAAACAGGAGCAGCCGTTATGAGAAAGAGACATTCAACATTATGTGTAATAGTAACCATCATAGTTTATTAGTCCTCCCGTACTCGAAACTCGAACGGATTGTCACGATTCTGACGGTGGTCCAAGCTAAGCAAACCACGGTGAGCATAATCGAAAAAATAATAGCGTAATGTATAATCCGCACAATGTACAATCACCAACCTCCTGTAATTTAATATAGTTCAGGATAATTACGGCAATCAAGACATGCAATCTTCTGCGCTAGTATATAATGCTAAGAATTTAGGGTGAAATCGTAAATAAATTCACTAAACGACATGTCATTCCCTAGTCTTATAAGGCCTTTTGATAAATAGGTAACAGATTCGAGTGCCCATGTTCATGACATGACATCCTAGATATGGTAACAGTTTAGTAGGAAACAACGGTCCAAATCTACGATTTCCAACCCTCCAAGGAAGAGAACAGAAAATGTAGATGATAATTATCTAAGGCATGCACAGGCCGAAGCAAGCTATTATAGTGCATTACCCCTGAGATTACTATTACTAAATTACACACACTGTTATATTGAATTACAACATAAAAGAAGCTCAAAGGCAAGAATCAGGTGACAATGTCCGGTTTCCTTATAATTTTCCTGCATTCTGTGTACAGTGGATTCTGGCTTTCTTTTCTTGGCAAGTAACTGTGACTTACGAGATTTTTATTTTATTACATACTTCTGTCAAGGTATATGGACTAACTTTTGCTATTTACAGTCGCTATACATACACAACAATTCACTAACGGACGACATTCAGCATCTAACATTCCCATAATGGTAGAAGTATAGCAGTTGGAACACAAATGAGTACAAAAGTGCATGCAAGTTTTTGGCACATAGGATTGTTTATATTGTGTCATGTATGATTAAATTGGAAATTGTTTTTCTTCTTGAGACATTCGAGAGCAGAGGATGTTAATGCAGTTGTAACTTTGCATTGAGTATTATGAGCTTATTATGGGAAAAGATTAGATTCAGAGATATTGGAAACTTTTAAATAATTTATGAAATCACGAAACAGAAAATAAGTAACTCAAATCCTCTTGTGGCTTTGGTGTGTGGGTTAATCTTTTCAGGATTTCCTGTCATTTAGTCTGAGCTCATTCGTCATTCCATTCAGTACTCAGTATTCAACGTTCCAACTTCACATCAACACTCTACCATGAGACTATTCTAATTATACAGCAGTTGAATTCAATGAAATCAAGTGGCGAACACAATGTTTTATTTGGATTAGTTTGAATATTGATGCCATGTGCCAGTTTTTTTTGTATGCGGTGGATATCAGTTGGCAAATACAAAACACTTTTAGTAAAGAACGCAAATAATAACGAAGCGTTAAAGTTAGCGAGATAAATTGTTAAGGTAATAATCCGTACTTCCTTGAGCTAAGATTTCCGTTATTCAAGGTTTGCATCATTAAACGTAGAATGATTGGATGACAGCTAATTAGCTAACAGGTAGTGCATGCTAATTTCCTAAATAAATACAGCCGAGCTGTATTTGCTGTATCTTCACTGTGGTGAGTAGAATTTGACATTCTATTTCTGTCAACTCACTCATCAGTTGTGCAAATATGCACAGCCATCAAAATATCAAAACATCAAAACATGACTATGGCTCAAATGGCAAGATTATAAAAGTCAAACTCACACTTTTTAATAGTTTTGAATACTAGGAATTACTTTTTAAGTGGTTTTAAATGGTAGCAATACAGCTTTAAAAACGTAAATGATGACATTGACATTCAAATGCCTCATGCTAATTTCTTAATTTCCTAATGCCATTGCTAGTTATGTGTAGCAATGATTTTTACCCTGGAACTCGTAAGATCAACAAAAATTCTGTAGCTAGCAAAAAAATGTTAAATTTACTGTGCAGCTGTTAATAAAACTAAATCCAATTACCTGATGAATTTATAAGATGAATTAATGTTTGGACGTGCACACTTATGTAAATTAAAGATTTAATGATTCTTAGTATTTCAGTTGCCATAAAATATATTATGAAGTTCATTCCTTATGTTTACTCTGATCGACGAGATCGTGATTTTGCATTAAATAAAAGCTGCATTGTTCCTGATAAAAAGGCGCTTTAAAAGTAGCATATCCTTCAATGCTGAAAATATAGTAAAAACCTTCTCACCAAGATCCTGTTTGTAAACTTGGACTCTAGACTTCAGCAGGATATATAAGTCAGTGCGTCCATGATTCTTTAAAAAAAATTAACTCTATGAATGCTGCTTTTTTCAGAGATCCCAGTTGCCGCAAAGTAATTTAATACCCAGTTTATGGCTGTATGGCTCATTTGGACATTAGAAATAATTTAACTTTTATTACCAATTGGTCACGGTGTCTCTGATACTCCGAGTCTCTAGGTTTTTCTTACATTTCTAGTTCAACACAATTCGACCATCCAATCTCGACGGACAGAATCCAAATTTTAAAGAAGAAAAAAGTCTAAAACCTGCTTTTGTATATCATTAGGTTCATTACGTAAATCGTAATCTTACATTGCCTTTGTCCCTTCTAGCCTACTGCGAAGTTGTTCATGGATTCTGTTCAGGACTTTGAATCTTGTAAGGATTGCCTGAATTGTTGCAAAAACCGGATTTTCTTCGTCGACGTCATAAAATACACATTATTCCCATTGGTAGTGCAGGATATCCAAAAATAGCAGAAAAGGAATGCGCGAAATGTATTAAAATTATTTAGCAACGGACGTATGTTAATATTATGCCATTATAAAATCTCGACATCAAACTGAAACTTCGTATTCGCAGCATCAATAATATAGGTACTACTACATACATATAAATGGATCTAAATTATTGAACCTGCATTTTGATACGTAAAAACATAAGAATTCGACGATCTCCACCTTCATCTAGTTATTTCGTTGCTGATACCTGAACTCTTTAATACAAATTAAGCCAATTAATTTCTTAACATAATAATTATAATGCTTTTTTAGTAATTGGTAATTAGAATTCACTAGAAACAGCCAGGCTTGTCACAACACCAATTTTGTTTTTCACCACAACACCAGCGTCGAATGCTCGACATTTATTTTGTGAACTATAACAAGAAAAGAGAAATGTTTCACAGATTCATATCGAATGCGACTCTTGAATTTATCAATAATACAGGAGATATTTTATTAATTTGCTTGTTCATCCTTGTTTTGTATTCCTTTTTAGTATGCTTTGTACTCCGTAGTTCTTGCTTCTGCTTGTGTGCTATATAATATGATGGGTATATAATTATGAAGACTAAATTAAACTACTTATTTCTCTCGCAGTTTTTGGGTGTTACCGAGGCAGAGCAACCCAAGGGGATCGAAGTTGTGAAAGACTGCATCCGTAAATTGAAACTTGACCAAGAAATCCGACGAGCTGAAGGAACCAAGACTCCTAAGGTAATTCCAATCCCATTATTTCATTTCATTTTCAAGTCCTGAATATGTAATGTACATCCAGAATCCAGATTGTATGTTATAATTTTGCATGTCAAAAAATACTTACTCTCTATTCCACATCATGTTTGTGATTTGTCAACTGTTGTAGTATACTCAATCCGTATTAGACACCAAGTGAGAACTAGATACAAGCAGGAATTCACTCCCTGTAAATCCGTTTGTTGTCAAAGATGACAACTTAAGATCTCATTTCTATCTGATTTAAAGGATATGATGAGAAATAGTTATTGCATCGTCATTAAGAAATCTGGCACAACTCAAACTCAGGGTGGTTAAGCTGGCTTAGATTTTTCCTTTCGAGTAATTAATAGTCCTTGAAGCCTCATTTAAATTTATGCTTATTAGCCTATTAGCCGATAGATAGACAGGAGATGAGGCTTTGCTTTAGCTGACAGGATAAGATGGTTTACATATTTAGAATTCGAACTAAAGATAGCTAGTAACAGCTAAAGTTACATTGAGTTGACAGTATATACCTACATAGATATTTCTTTGATTTATTAAAGTGCATGCCAATTATAAATAGTCTGCACAGAATATCAGAATCTAACAACCAAAATCGATACAATGCAACAGCACGATTTTTTATGTTTTTAATGTTGTCCGACAATAAGTCGAAAACAAGGATTTTTTTGGAAGATTTAATGTCCATTTTGTACATGCATCTACAACCGATCAAGTACAAAGGAAGTGCATGTTATGCACGGATCATAATTTTGTTTGGAAGGACGAAGAAATAAAAAAATATTTCCTATTGTTCTTAGTGAACAGGATGATAGAATGTATCTCAAAATATCATAAGCAAAACAATCAGTGTTATTAAAAAGAGAAGGAGATAGTTGTGATGAAGTTAAGGAGATCAAAATAGACAAAACGTGCTGCATCTGCTCTAATTTACATTGAGAAAGAGGAATTAAGGGTTGGAATTGATGTCTAAGAAAAGTTCACGATTTAATTAAGTAGATCAAAACCATTCATCTTTGTCAGGATTTCTTTAGATCATGAGGTCGAGAAGTTTAAGTTTCCAAACCCTTTTCGAAACAGATAACTATCCTGTGAGACTGAAGGCTATCTGTAGAAGATTTCTGCGAAATTTTGCCAACTACGAAAGACTGCAAATCCTTGTCGGCATAATATACAAAATCCTACCGAACGAGTTCATGGAAAAAATTATTCCGTCGGCCTTCACCAAATCATAAAAAATCTAACGAGGGCTTTGAAACCAGAAAGATGACAATCATTTTCAATTTTAACAACTTCATGCATCATAAACACCGTAACATATGTTAACAACTGCTGGTTCCGTAGGGTTTTTAAAATATCGGTCCCATTTGATTATGTAGTTTTATTTTATTACCAGAACCAAGCTGCAACTTGTCATGTCTTTTCAAAAAATCCATATCATGCAGGATTTATTTTTTTGTTAAATATTAAAAGGGTAAGGAATCATAATGTAAGGATAATGGAAGTTTAAGAGTTAGTAAGTTTGAAACATTAAGGTTGACTCATATTATTAATATGTCTCATTTATAGTTTAGGATTAGAATTTAAAGTTTCTCCATTGTTTTTATTGCCAGCGCTTTGTTTTATTGTCCCAAAGTCCCATGTAATTGTTGGAGCTTTAACAAGGAATTGTCGATTGTTAGCTTGTTGGTTGGTTCGTTGGATGCATTTGATAAAAATATGAAATTAGCGTTTTTAAGTCTTTAAAAAATCCAAGGCTTTCCTAACCTATCCCTACTTATGATAATCTGTTCATGATCGTTGTTCTACTGCATGTGTATACTTTTGAAACACGTACAGACTAAAACACCATGAGGAAATCTGACACACAGCAGACAGTGAGGAATTACGAATTATAAAGGCTGGGGTTTTATGAAGACTACAAAAAATTAAAATACGAATCTTGGTCAAGACGGCATTGACACTATTTAGAAAGGAATAATTACTTTCTTCCAACTGTTTTTGCTTAACAAAGGGATAAAAGCTAAGGTTAACTTCATAATGGGATATACAAATAGCCATAAGCTTTTGTACATGTGGTGTTGCAGTAAAGTTTGATAAATATTTCGCAATATTCGAATTTGCTAATTGCAAATTAGAATAAGAATGGTAGCTTCATCATAATATTTGAAGTCTTGATTGAAGATGTTCATGACATCCTCTTTTTTTATTTGTTTACATTAGAGTCTCATTATAACTTTACATCTTCTTACACGAAGCTGGATAGTTGAGTAATTGCTATCGAAATTAATAGTATGAATAGTGTGTGCAAATCTTATAGTAATTTAATTCGTAATTATATATATATTCTATCACTTTTTATGTTTTTTTTCTTTAAAGGCTGAGGTGACAATCTCAATTGATGGGGTAGCCGTTCAAGAGCCCAAAGGGAAGAAGATCCTTCACCAATTCCCTCTTCATCAAATCTCTTATTGTGCTGATGACAAGGCGGAGAAGAAATTCTTCAGTTTCATCGCGAAGGATGGAGATGTTCATAGATGCTTTGTTTTCGCATCTGAGAAATTGGTAAGACAAGTATGTATTGTTTTCTTGTCATTTTCAGTGAATTTTTTCACAATTTTTCGCCTACAAATAATAACAAAATCAAAGCTGTAACATTTAAAAATAGCAACTAACAGTTAACAAAGCTTTGTGGTGTAGGTGGAAAATGATTGCCAAAAACAATTAGTAGAATTGTATTAGACGCAAAAAGACAGTGAATGATAATATATTTTAAGAAGATTGTTGTGAGAACTTTGTGGATGAAAAAAATTCACCGTCAGATTCCTAATCTCTTTGAATATTAAGCCGGGATTTAAACGTTGATGTGGATGTGGCTTAAAATAACATAACTGTGGTTTCTAGACCGTTTAAAGTTTTTAGCATCTCAGTGCTAAAAATTTAGTAAGCATATTGGATGAACCTTGTAAGGTTGAAGGTACTTGTACCATTACTTTTTATAAAAACATAAAAATGGCCATGGTGAAGAGGTTACACTTTACAAGTCGGCGATGCATATAAAATGCTAGAATTATGTCCTCAGACTCTAAAGTTTATTTTATGTTTGTATTATTTGTGTTTGTTATTTTCATTACCTTTCTTGTAATAATATTTATTATTATGCTGTATCTGCCCATGCATAATTCGAGGGTGGTTTGTGTGAAAAGTCAATGCACTTTTAGTACTTCAAGTCAGATTCAAAGTTTTGTAGTGGCCTTATAGTTAGGCCTCAAGTTACAACCACTTAAAAGATACGGCTTGTTTGTTCCGTCATGCATTTTTTATTTTGCTGCTGGGGGATGACAGATTAGTTTCTGCAAATTAGTTTGTCGTGTTGGCCGTGTCATTAAATTTAAGTTGAACATAAGTATATGTTCTTCAGTTATCTAAAAGTACGTACATTTCCGTGAATGGAAACGGATATTGTAAAAAACATCTAATAGGGTCAAGAGGATCATCCTTATCTATTTCATTAAGGATACTGTTTTGTACAATATTATAAGCTTGTGCTTGTAGTTACATATTAAATGGGAATGACATGATTGCTAACGATGGTTGTATTTCTTGAAATTCACAGGCGGAAGAGATTACTCTGACGATCGGCCAAGCCTTCGACCTGGCTTACAGAAGATTCCTTGAAACTTCCGGGAGGGAATTAGAGCTCAAGCGAGAGATTATGGTCTTACAGAAGCGTGTTGCGGAATTGGAGAACGAAAACTCGGACTTGAAGCAGAAATTAGATCTTGAACCCGTTTCAGAGTTTAAAATATCAAAATCATCTGAAAACGATGTAGACTTATTGATTTGTCCACCAGTTCCTCCGAGAGAGTCTACTAATGTTGCCAATCAAATTTTCGCGTAAGCTTGATGGTCCATTTACAGCGTTAATCAAATTTCTAAACTGAAATGAACAGTCTAAATTATATTACAGGGAATTCGCGAAAACTGCAAACGAAATCGAGAAGAGAGCTCAGGAAACTCGTAAAATTGACGGGCTACTCTTTGATGACGAAATACAGCTAGACAATAAGCCCAGGGGATCTCCTGATGGCATCGAAGCACCTCCACGAAGTAAAAACACCAAAATAAAGTTAATTTAAAATACGACAAAATAGAGTACTAAACTTTTCAATTTAATTACAGTTTCACCACCTCCAAAGGGTCGCAGGAACGAAAACCTCTTAAACGGATCATCTCCATCAGATGTGTTCAGCACAGATCCGTTCTTTACTGCATCCGATCCATTCGGAATGCCTGACTTTTCCAACAAAGGGAACGAATCGGCTAACAAGATGAATGGATTCTCTGAAAACTTTGATGCTTTTAGTAACAACTCTAATTCAAATATTCTATCCAACTCCAACATGATGACCAATGGATCAACCACGGTGAACTACAATAATATGAATGCCTTCACGAATGGATTCAATGGGATGAACAACATCATGACAGCTCAAAACAACTTAGCAAACAATATTAAACAGCAGCCCCAGCAGATTGAGTCAGCGCTGCAGTTTTTAGACAAAAAGATCGAAGAGATGAAAGTCGGATTTAGTCGAGGGATTTTAAACGATGACTTCCCCCTCGAGTCTTTGGATCCTTTGCGGCAGACTTCTTAAAACTTCTTTGTTTTTTTAATTAAATATTTCAAGAATTCATTTCCTACTTTCCAATTCCCAAAAGGTCTGAAAATTCTAGTATCTATTTCTCTCAGAAGTTCTACTTTGACAAACTGAATTGTAAACCATGTAAGGTTATGAATGCTCTTATGGATACTAATTAGGGTATGAATGTTTTTTCGGGGAAAGTTTGTATGGGTTTGGGTAGAAGCCGGTGCGGTGAGAGAAATCGAAATTCAATGTTTTGTAATACATTTTCTGTTATCGGTCAGAATTCTGAGTTTTTTCTAGACATAAAATCAAATATCTTTCATGGTTTTTAGACTTTATTAATGGCTTTTGTCCTATAACTGTTTTTTTGGAGTTTTCAACCTTTTGTAAATCGTGTAAAGATAAAGAATAAACTCGTACGTTACTCGTTCTAGACATTTTCAAGTTGTTCTCCTCATATTTATCATATACATATACATAATATTTTAGAGACACTTAGAAAACATAGGTATATTTGTTACTGTTCTGAACTCAACCTCACCGAGTACATTTAAAATACAATACTCTTACTTAGCACTACTGGACTTGAGCTCATTAAAATATCTCCTGAAATAATCCAAAGATTGATCTCGGACAGTTGTGAGTATCTCTTTTGAAAATATTTCAAGGGAATTGGATCGGAACTTTTCATAAGCAAGTGAACTATCCCAATGACTTCGACATCGGAAATGGATTAAGTGTACGAATTTCCTCGGCAAGAAAATCCCATCAAACGGAAGCGTCCAAGCTTGTTCTAGTTCAAGGAGGAGGCGGAAATCCCCAAAGCCAATTCCAATGAATACAAGGGACACGGGAAGTTCTGAAAGTTCCCTCAGTATCTGTATCAAAGAGAAAATACATAATAACATCTCAATATTACCTAGTTACTTTAGATCATCCTTTAGTATTTCAAACTTAGAAGTGAGCCCCTACCCTAATATATCTCGCATTATCAGTAAATTGACCATCCGTTAGAATAATGACAGTGTAGTATTCATAAGCATTTTTTCGAGCAGTGATGAAGGAAACGAGATCACTGAATAACGGAGCTAAGAGACTTGCTCTGGTCGCAAATAATGAACTCGAGGCTGACGAACTTAAGGATTTTGAGCTTGTAGCTCCGCCGTCAATAGGACTACGTTCTTGAGATATGGAAACGGTCGAAACTAAGCTCAAGCATAGTGCATCTCTGGAAACAAAGGAATTAGTAGTGCCATCATTAGTCAGCTATTTATAATTAATACGAATTGCTTGGAAGCAGTGAGGGAGAAATTTACTGATAATTTTGTAAAGCGGTAGAAACATATTGAGATCCAGGTTGATAAACATTCATATAAGGGTTTGAAGGAAATCCGAAACCGTAGAAAACTGCATGGCCTGCGGATATAGAAGCAATTGAATCTGCACAAAGCTCCAGTCCTTCTTCATACGGGTTTCTCCCTGTGTTGCTTTCATGAAGTACTCTTTTGTGAAGATGCTCGTTCCAATTCGATTCTGAATTGAGCTTAATTTGTAAATCCTACAAAATCTCTTTAAAAAAACGTATGTCATAAATTCTAGATACTTACTAGAGAAATCAACAGCAAACACAGGAATAATTTTCCATCCTTTGCAAAAGTAGTATTCGATGGGGTGCAGAGGTATTTTCCCACATATGCTGATAAACACCTTAATCTCTTCCTGATTATGAATTTCATGAATAAAGTATTAAATTAGGTACATACTTAAAATACCATTTACTTTCATAGTAAACACGACTAAATAATTCAACTTTATGTCAGTTACCTTTCTATAAGGATAAAAGGAGTCAACCCGATCCACATTCAAAATTTGAGTTTGATCCCTTAACAAAGTTCCTAATGTGGTCAAGGCAAATCCCTTCCTTTCAAAACTGCCTTTCTTAAAAATATCTACTTTAATTACGCGATCCACGTCCCCGTTTGATAATCTGGACTCTAGAAAATATATGCGTTTTCCATTTTGAGTAGGATAATTCGGCAAGGAATCTTCAAGCTCGCTTCGGTATATTAAAGTATATGGATGGGATAGTTCGAACATATGGTCTTGATTTAATTTGTAAAGCTCTATAAAGTAATCCGAGGCTGGTTTTTTAGAATCGATTCCAAACTGCAATAGCACCTAAACCAAAAGGTGGAAAACCCCGATAATTGTTGATTATTTATTAGTAATAGACATAGACATTTCCTTCCAAGTCTAGTTAATGTGGAAGCGACTAGAGAATTAAGAAAAAAAAAGAAATT
>JAQFZA010000521.1:0-18096 GCA_034695115.1 Desoria olivacea | reverse complement strand
TTGCAATTACTGCCCATTTTGCTATACTATGCCATAATTTATCCTGTAAATGCCCTAAACAGATGAATGAATAAAATTTTTAGTACTAAGAGTCATACTGAAATTCAGTTCAAACAACAGCTAAAGCCTATTCTGATTTTGGTTTTCACGTAGCTTAGCCTTATATTAAATTGAGTTTTTGCAACGCTATTTTCCTTATGTGGACATAATTATGGGGCAGCCGGTATATTATAATAGTTACTATTAGTCTTCACAATTTAAGTCTACTTCTACCCAAACTATTACTACATGAAGAAGTAGTTACTAATAAAGACTATCTGTAATTGAGAGTTAGTCGACACTGACGGAACTTACAATTAGTTATCTCCAAGTCCACTAAATCCTCAATTAGCCATCCTATTGTAAAAGTGAGATGGAGAAGTGTCATGCTATCTTGTCATTAGGACCAGACCTAAATACAGGGTGTCCAAAAAGTAACGTAGCATAGGGCCAATGTTAATTAAATGTAAAAGAACCATGGAGATACTGCGTTACTTTTGGGACACCCTGTACTTCTCCTCTTCTTCTATGAAGAAGTTGACAGAGTTTTGTAGGAATGACTCGTAGGTGTTGAGGTCATACGGGATCCGATCACTAAGGTCACTAAGAATAAATATTAATGCACCTCTAATAATTCTAGAAAAACCTCTAAAAATCTCACTATACAGACGGATGTACACATAATAAGTTAACTTGCAATATATGCCCATTTTTAAAAAACCTTCCTCAAATTATAAAAAGACTTTTCTCTCAAATTAACATCTGAATTCTTCACCCCCACCGGCTAAGGAAACTTTTCAGATGTTTATACAAAACTGAAACTGCATCAATCATTTCAAGGTCATCACAAAAACACTTTTGTCATCACTCTCAGGTCACTAGAAGATTTAATTAAACTTTAATGAGAATTTCGGGTTAAATGGAGAGTGCAAAGGTTATAGGGCTTCGCTATTACCAAACCTGGATTTTGTATAGGGCTTAGCTATTGCGTGCAGATACATTTCAGCACTACTGTGGAAGTAGCTAGGTTTCTATTCTTACTGAATATTTTCATGTCCATTATAGTATTAAACCGTATATTATATTATATGGTTTAATACTCTGTTAAGGTCCATACTAATGACCAGAGTGTCATAAAAAATAAATTTTGTATAAAAAGTTGAGAATTGTGGATACCCAGTGGTGAATTGCCCCTCTTAAGTTAATAAAGTGTTGGTTGGTGTTAAGGTTGTTAAGTAGTTTGGAAGTGTAGTAGGTTAGGACATATGACACGGAATATAAATTCCAATGAAGTGCAGCTACAAAATTAAATGCTTCTGTCCATTATCTCCCACCACCACCACCGCCTTATCATCTCTTCGTGTTCAGAAAGGAGGATTGGAGTTTATCTGTCTGTGGGCTGTCCATGTACTTCAATTTCTGAGAGGTTATGTGGACTTCAAATTCAAATATCCCTCATTTGAGTTTGAAATATTTAAGAGATTGAAGGTGTAAGGGAATTCAGTGTCAAAGGTCAAGGATGTGAAGGGGAAGTGCTTTGAGGTACTTTAAATGTGACGGAGTAGATGGAGCGTACGGGTCGGGTAATAATGTCCTATGCCTCCTTCACACGTATCTCTGGTAGTGGGGGACTACTGCTCTGGAATGTGAATTGATAATTAAAATGTGTTGTAGTTAGTTGTAGGAAGTGTGAAGTTGTGGTGTAATATGATGATGATAAGGTCATCCGTCACCTCGTCTCCCGGCAGGCATCACCTCCATCCAAAATATCCAAATTCCTCAGTCTTCCTCTCGTAGTATTCTGAATCAGACAGGCACATAGGAACAAGCCTCTGGAAAAACTTGAAATCTTGCCAGAAATTGTTGATAAAATATCCGGAGTTTGTATTGAATTGAATAAACTTCTCCTTAAGTTGAGGAATAAAACCTTCTGACATGATGGAGGACGAGGAGGAGGTGGAGACGAAACGGCATTCGTCCCTTTGGCGAAAGCGGATGGAGAGCATGGGGGGTCGGAAGTATCAGTCCATGCTCGAGTTTGTCAAGAGAGAGGTTCAGTCCTTCTTTCTTAATTATAATTAATATTTTAATTAATATTAGGTATTAAATATCTGTATTAAGCCTTTCTGGGACTTTGGTTGGAAATAGTATTGAGTTGGAGGAGGAAATGGATTGATTGAGGAGATAGCGTCGAAGGAGATAATATTACCCTAGAGATACCCTACTACATAATATAATAATATTGTCCATACTGTCCATTTGACAAATCTCCACTGGGCTTCTGCTTGCAAACTACAGTTCATTATTATTTTGGAGTCCTTATCTGGACATTCTGGACATTGGATTTAAAAGAAGTGTGCCTGGCCCCCACCGTTTTTAGCTTTGTGGTTCTGGTCAACTCACCACAAAGTAGAATAAGGATGAAGGAGACCCTAGTTTATTTATTCACACTCTTAATTATCAATTCATTAGCACTTAGCTCCTATTATTTAAACTAATCCGAATTAAACTCAAGTCCTGCTTATCTGGCGGAGGAGTTAGAATTGACCACCTCCACCACCATTCAAGAGTTTTTTGGAGTTTAAGAAGGAGTGCCCATCCTCATTCCTTTTAACCTTTTTAACCTTTACTTGGAAACTGGTAGAAATATTCTACTTTAATTATAATTAACAATTAGTTAATTTCGAATTTAAAAAGACTACAAATGGACGAGTGGAAAGAGACAGTTGCGAAATCAAAGGCTCGATGGAACACCAAGTGGCAAGGAGATTCAGAATTCTTGTCCAAGGTAATTAACTAATTGACTTTAGGTTAGGTTAGCCAGTAGTCAAAGTAGTTGGGGATATTTTAAAGAGCTTTTAAAAAAAAAATGTGTAAACTTTGAATATCTGAAGGTCAAAGTTCGAAAGGAGAAAGAAATAATTTCAGTCTGATTGGAATTAATTAGAGGAATTGACAGAGGATGATTTAAATGATTTGATTAGGATTTACCATGTCCTTCTCAAAGGAGTCTGGGTCCTCGGGATTTGAAGTCAGTTACTTGTGACTTTGATTTTCATTAGGAATGAATATCATTACATCATTAATTACATTAATTATTATTATTATTAATTACAGACAAGATTTAGCTACACTTTCCGTCAGCAATAAGTCCTTTCAAGTCAATTAGACTCCTCCAGCCAGAAGAGTCACATTTCTTATTTGTCCATACATTTACAGACAAGGTGTTTTCTCAGTGTGGACAAATTGGAAGTATTAAAATTCCTTGAAAATTTAAAAAAAAAATTATTTTATTTAAAAAAATAATTTAAAAATATTTTTGAAAAATTTTAAAAGTTGGAGGAGATGGATTTAAGATTTGAAATAAATTCCAATTTAAATTAAATTACTGTAAAAGTTGAAAAATTTGGATTAAGTAACTGCGAGGTATGGAAATGAGTTAAAAACATCTGCCAATATTTTTGCAGTTTTTTTGCAACTATTGTTGCTCAGAATGTAGATGTGATATTTATGTATGGAAGTTTAGTTTGTAATGACATGCAGAAACCTGTCAGTTTGACACAGCTGTGTGAAGTGCAAAAGGGCTTTTTTAATGAATGTGGAATTGACCTTGGCTTCACTCTGTAATTCTTATTATAATCGGAATCCTTAATATTTTTTTTTAATTTGGACAATTGTATAATTCTGCAATAATTTTGGATATCCATCTTTGGACAAGGGAAATTTGGACCAAAATATAGGAATTTCTTACCGAAATTCAACGGAGTTTACAAAATTTCTCAATCTTTTTTGAGGAATTAATTAATTCTTTGAAATTATAAGCTTTTGCTTTGAAGTGTTATCATTTTTAATTCAACGTGGACACCTAAATTTATCTGAAATAGTTAGAGGAGAATTGGTAACATTTCTTTATTTACTATTGAACAACCTTTAGGACTGCTTAAAAGTGGAATATTTGAAGCATATTCTGTAAACATTTATTGTAGGAGTTGAACTAAAAGATGGAATTGAAGAGAAATGAGGCTGAAAAGGGTTGTTAATAATGAAACATTTAAACACATTAATATAATTGGTGGAGGAGTATAAGGTAGATTTAAATGGTTTGGTTCCTATTAGAATTTAAATATTTGAAGGCCTTAAACCTTGTTGAGTTCGGATATTTTTTGGTGTGGAAAAACTGAAATTAGTTTTTCGAATTACGAAAATCAATTTGACGTATTTTCTTCCTCTTTTCTATCTTTTCCTCATTCCTCAATTATTGAAATGAAATGGAAGGATTCCTACAATCCATTTTTAGAGTTTGTGGAGACTCTCCCAGTTTAATTCAAATTTTCTTTAAATACGCCCAGGATTACGTTAGAAGTTGGAAGTACGAATAAGTGGAGTTTATCATTCCCCTCAGACATCATTATTATTATGTGATTATGAATCTGTCTTATGAAGACGATTATTGAGTGAATTCCTGAATCTGAATCATGACTCACTAACAAGGTTTTGACATCTTACGCCTTCTTTTCTGTCCAAGAATTGAGGAATTATTATTCAAGCTCGGTCACAGAATCCTACAGATTTTTAGACCGAAATCAAGGTGGCTTATGCCACTTTAGGAAATTCCTCTTTGATATTTAACACTTAAATCCTCTAATTCCTCTCCGTATTTTTACAATTTTGTTTAGAAATAAAAGATTCGCGTTCATAATTATCTTGAGGTTTTTTGGTGACCAAACGTTGGTACTGACGCTATATAGTGACTCTACGAATGATTTAATTACGTCAGGCTTGCCAAAAAAAATAAACCTGGCCAAAAACAAGTCTTTTCTACCAACATTTTACATTCAGAATACAAATGATTAACATTCCGTATTTTTAAATTCTAAATCTTTTAAAGAATTCCTTCCATCATATAAATACATGAATTTTCGGAACTGCAAGCATTTTTTGTTTCCAGATTCACTTAAAAGACGTAAATAGGTTGGGTGGGATTATTTTAATTAATTTACTAAACTACCAGATGAAGTGAATTCCCATAAACGACCACCTCCGGTCCCTATGGAAGCCAACTCCTTATTTCACTTTACACAATAAGGGATTAAGTTTACTGAGGAAATGTGGTTTATGGGGAAGTTAGTCGGTTTAGGCGGCTCCTTTTTAACTTTTTCAAGTTCGGATGAGAAGTTCTGACTAAAACTTCGGCCTTATACAGGGTGTCCCAAAAGTAACGTAGTATCTCCATGGTTTCATTTACGTTTAATTAACATTGGCCCTATGCTACGTTACTTTTGGGACACCCTGTACTTTAAAATATTCCTTTTAAAAAAACAAGTTTAAATACAAGCTGAGAGGGATCCAACTTTGACCTCTGTTCTCTAATTAATAAACATGAGAGACAAGGTTGTTAAGTTTTACGCCACTCGGATATTTTATGACTCGGTTGGAGTTTACAAGTCTGTAATGTCCATAAGTTTGGGTTCCTCTGGAAGGAAGTCTGGATTTCATTCCTCCTGGCTCAGGATTAATTAGGAAGAAGCTTTATTAGACTTACTTTCCATGTTTTTCTTATTTCCTGGAGTAAATAATGTTTTTTTAAAAAAAACCGTGAAGCTCTGATGTTTACACTTTGTAAAGATGAATTTAATAAGAAGTGGGTTGGGTTTTACATTTCGACCAGGAAGCCTTTTGTTTCCCCTTAATTAATCTTGGTGCCATTAATCTGTAGTTTATTTTCTAAATGGCGTAAAGGAATCATCAAACTGTTTTTTAATGTACAAAACGGAATAAACTTGTCTGAATATTTTCTGTAATGAAGTTTTAGAATTCAGAAGAGGAATGGTAGAATGGGCTGGTCCTTGCTGAAGGAACTCTTTAAAAATAAGTGATTTCTAGGCGGACGTGAATCTGCAGTTCGGGCTGCTCATAAATAATTTCAGTAAATGTGATGACAGGTGGGAAGTCTGACCTCAGGGATAAAGGGTCATCTACCAAAATTAAAAATCCCATAAAATCTGAGCTGGAATAAAATGGAAGTTACGGACGTATTCCAAATTAAATTCACCCAGAAAACAAGACTTGAATATTTAATTGTCGGATTGGAGAGTTAGGCTTCCATGAGGAGACTGAATTTTGATATTTGACACTGAATTCCCCTCAGTTAGAGTTTACTTGTTCAATTACTCGTAATGGTAGAAGGGTCCATCCCGTCCAACCAGAGTTGTTAATTTTTCAAGAAAACTTTCATGTTTCATGAAAAATGAAAAATTCGAAAAATGAAAAATGTGAAAAATTCGAAATGTGAAAGATTTGAAAAAATTCAAAAAATTCAAAAAATTGGAAAAATTCAAAAAATTCGAAAAATTCGAAAAATTTGAAAAATTTGAAAAATTTGAAAAATTTGAAAAATTCGAAAAATTCGAAAAATTTGAAAAATTGATTAGGTCAATTAGTTTGATAGATTTTCCAACCAGTATAAGTTCTCTGAAATTGAATACTGCATGAAAAGACCTCCTCTTATGTTTCTCCTGAAGACCTTTAGCTTCTGCTCCTTAATTCTTCGTCTTAAATCAAGGACTGTGTTTTGTATTGAATGTAGAATGAGGTAAATTGGGTGTGGAAGTTGAAGGCACGAGGGTAAATGGATGTAAAGCGCCTATTTATTCCAGTCAGGTTTCTTCCTTCTCCTCCGGGGGGTCAACTTCATTATTACCCACTCTCCTTAATTATGGACTGATGGACAATAATCCTCCTCTCCATTCTCCATTCTCTAATAAGTTCAGAATTATTTCTCTGTATTCGGAAGTTTATTTGACGTTGATATAAGCGGACAGAGAAACTGCGACAAAGATTCTGAATAATTATTTACAGAGAATTACGGACTTCTTTGGGTGTTCTCCTTGGAAATTGAGATTTAGATGTTGGAGGACAACCTCCTTTGCACTTTGAAGCGGGTTGTAGTCCACAGGGGTCTGTGGTACTAAATGTCCTCATTACACTTGTCAACTCATTAGGCTCTCGGAGGAGTTGGTGTCCAAACTTTTCATGTCATGTCATGTCCTCTTCATTATGATGAGGAGAATACGAAGGAAGGATGTGATTGAAGTTAGCCAACCCCAATTAATTCTTGACCAAATATCGTTCTTAATTATCCGACTTAATTATTAGGAGACTTGATTGAGGAATTCTGCTCCTCTTGGGAATTCTGTTTCATTAGGAACAAGTCCTTCCTTATTAAACTTCCTTAATGATTCCATGGAGTGGGACACACCCTTCTGGTTTGGAGGCAACTTTGGCGTCATCATGTGGGAGGATCCACTTCATTAACATTTTTTGTCCATACGGCTCACCATTTTGACTCACACTTTGTCAGTTTGCTACATTCCCACTCATAATTGTCTCCCATTTCAAAGAGAATCCGTTCACAGTAGGTAGGCAGATGTGGCTACATGACAATGACAGTGGCAGTGGGGGCTGACCCTCACCTCTTGTCTTGGTCAGTAAGGTTTAAGGCCGCGACCTTAATACTAATTCCGGGCTAAAATAGATTGTAACGAAATTCTACCAACTTACCACACCGTCCGAGTTTGTCGGGCCACATCTGTATGGTTAAGTTATTGGTATTGGATAGCAGAAGAGGCAGTAATTGTGTTAGGATTGATTGGAATTGATGGGCTAATTGTCTAATTAAGTAGATAATTAATTAAGGATGTAATTGTAATGATTGTAATTAAATGTTTGCAGATGGGTGACTCTGATGAGCTGACGAGCCCGACGGGATTGAATGGGCAGAGCATGGGCCTTCTCAACGGCGTCCAGTCCACCGGGAATGTGCAGGTACAAAATGCTGTATGTATCCTTCATCATCTTTCTTCATTAATATTCTATTAATTGTTTTCTACTATTCTTAATTAATTATGCTTAATTATGTTTAATTATATCGTATATACTTGTAATCATTAACTCCTCATTCTCATTTCCACTCCGTGTCAATCTTTATTTCAATCATTTCCAAAACTTATTCTTTTCACTCTCAAACTTAACTCTGACCTCAATTTCTGTAGTACAGATTTTAAGTTGGAATTGTGTAATAATTATATTGACAATCTTGAATTATATTAAAACATTTGTTGAATGTCGTGGAAACTATTCGCGAAATCCAATTAAGGTTAAAAGCACATGTTGAGGCAAATAAGAGAGAGGAACCAGGGCTAGGGGCTTGTGTGGATATAACCATTGGCTTTAATGGGTTTTAGGCCTTTAACCCACCTTGTCTTCAGTGGGTTTAATGGGTGTGATTGATTTAAATCCGTTTAAATTTATGGACCGTCGGTTTAGCTTTAAAACCATAAAATTAACCAAAACTTATTTGTTGGCCGAGAGGAGACAAAACCCATTAAACCCAATAAACCCAGTGTGCTGGGTTTTATTGGACCAAAGTGAGTTTTAACGAAACTCTGACCAGGACAGACACATTTCTTTGAGTAGAAATTGCTAAATCGGGAATAAATCTTTAAAAGGCAGTTAACCAAGGTTTTGAGAATACGGGAATATACTCGTATTTTCCAGAATTAAGCAGAATAATTTTTTTCAAATTTAAATGTAATTACCTTTATTTTTTATTAGTACAAATAAAAGAGACGGTATTATGACGATATAAATATAGTGATGCAGATCCTGGTTGTAGAGTGTAGTATAAAAATTAGTCCACAATTTAAGTGCTAACAGAACTGGTAGAAGATATACAGAATATTTTGTACGCTATCATATTATTAGGATGGACTGACATGTGGCTGGCTATAATAGGAGAAGAAGGAGGAAGTTTTATTCTAACTTCTACTTAGCAGGTGGAATGGAATGTTTACAGATCGTATGAAATTAAGTTGGTGTTAATTGCTGGATTTCCAAGAACCTCACGATCCAACCAATTATCACATTACTTCAAGATACATACAGAACTCAAACCTTGAGCTTGAAATTTGAAAATTTATGAAACGCACTTACCAGTTGAAAAAAAAAACATTAAATTGAGACTAAAGTCCCCTCATACCGTTCCTGAGTTTAAGATGCAAAATCGTTAACATACATTTAGTTGTTACAATGAGGGATATTATTATGAGAGAAAGTCTGCACTAAAAGCGGATGCTATTCACGTTCTTTGTAATTGTTGCTTTAGATGTTTGTGAACGATATTTAAGGTTTACGAGGTTTGAAATGTGAATTGAAGTTAACTTTTTGTCCATTTCCAGAGCAAAGCGGCTGCGTTTTCCCGAATCAACTCCAGCTCGCAATCTCAGCACCAAACGGTGAACTCGTCGAGTAGACGCGTCGTGTCCTCCGTGTCCCAAGCCTTATCTCATCACCAGACAAACGAGACCTCTCAACAAGTGAAGCAGTCCTCAACTCAGCACGTAAAGTCCAACTTGTCGGAAATCAAGACTCAAATGCGGCAAATGAAGGCCCTGAGTCAAACGTCCTCCACCACCAGCTCCTCCACCTCCGAGTCCTCCTCACTAAACACAAGTCTCCTTGCCTCCGGTAAGTCCGGCCCTGGTGGTCTCCCTCATCTCAAACTCATCGACCCCAAGTCCAAACACCTTGTGGACCACAATGGCGGAGACTCACCCCTCGACACCGGAACCGTCCTTGTCCAAGAAGTCTCATTCCCCTCCCCAACTGAAATGCAATTAGCCCCTTTAGGGGACATGCCCAACCCCCCTTTAGAGAGCCCCAATCTAGTCATGAATAATCACCCGAGTGCCCAAGGACTCGAGAACTCCCTCAAGGATGGAACTCAGAGCTTCCGGTTCGAGCAGAAGAAGGAGAGTTCGTCGTATTCTTCAAAGATTCGAAGTGGGAATTATAGTGCGGAGCAGGCGACGGCAAACGCGGCGGAGATGAAGAGAGTTCAGACTGGAGACATCAGCTACGAGGAAAAACAGTCCGCCAAGGCCATCCGGCAGAAAGTTGAGATGAACGGAATCACTGCAGAAAAGTCTGCGGCTTTGAAACAGGAGCAGAGGTAGGAATTTCGGAAGTTATTCAGAATAATGTTTATGGGAATGCAGTGTGTATGGGATTAATACAATAAAGTTGTTCTTTGCCCCCTAGGTCACTTACTCAGGGAGGTGTGACGGAAGAGGAGACCCGAACGGCGGCCGCAGCGGCTATGAAACTTTCCACCGACACTTTCACAGCGGAGAAACGGGCGGTGTCAGCTGAACAAAGGAAGCAAACATTACTCAACCAGTCCACCGTAGTTAACTCCGAGAAACAATTCACTTCCGCAACGCAGTCCTCCTTCACTTTGAAGAATCAACAACTAGCCCTGGCCTCACAACCCTTTAACGAATGTTAGTAGTTACACCTTTAATGACCTTCTGTATAGTTATTTGGGTAGAGGTGGCTAAGAATTTGTATTTGGTTGTAGCTCTTGTATTCGAGGACTTGGACTCCTTGGGCTGGGAGTCGTCGACGCAGGATGTGGAGCGAGTGATTGACAAATATTCCAGTGAGTTGTCCGGGATTGTGGAGACACTTCGGGACTGCGATGAAGAAACCGGCCACTCCTTGAATCACCTGAACTACGCCTTTGGGGTCATGAAGGCAGCCTGGAAGGTCCCGGGTCACGGCCATGAGGTAGTACTCAATCATATTCACACTTTAGCAAACGGTCTTCAGAATCCTTTTGAATTTAATTCCTCTAGGTTGGAGGGAACTTGTGTGATACGTTGAGGAAAATGGGCGGCCTGGACCTCCTCATTGGGAACTTCAATTCTCAGAGGACGGAGCTCCGGGTGGCGTCTGCAAGACTGTTGGAGCAGTCCCTTACACCCGATAACTGCAACTATGTGGTGGAAAAAGGCTACGACTGCCTGGATAAGGTCGTCAAGGTCAGTTTTGGCATGCAATTTAAATTTTCTACTACCTGAAGGTTAAAAAGAGAAGTTCCCATTCTGAAAATCCAATTGGTTTTGACGTAATCAGGTTGCATCCGAGCTTTGTGAAGAGGAGGAGTCTCGAGTGGGGACTGGATTGCTGAGGCATTTGTTCCGTCACAGCGAATCCACCTGCAGCGATGTCCTCCGACTTCGAGGCCTCGAGAGGGTCATGGCCGAATGTCGAAGAATGGATGTAGAGACACTGAGGAATTGTGCAGGTGCCTTGGTCAACCTGTCCCTGTACGGAGGGGCTGAGAATCAAGAGGCAATGATCAAGAAGAAGGTCCACCTCTGGCTGTTCCCACTTGCCTTCCACCACGATGACTCCATTAAGTACTACGCCTGTTTAGCCATTGCTGTTCTCGTTGCCAATAAGGAAATTGAGGCACAGATCATCAAATCTAGTACGTGTCTTTCCATGCTTTTCTCCTTGTTAACTGGTTATTCTGTAAAGGTGCATTTATCATTAAATTAAACTTTTTTTTTTTTTTTTTAGATACGCTTCAGTTGGTGGAGCCTTTCTTGACATCCCATAACCCCGAGGAATTTGCTCAGTCCAGCTTATCTCATGGTCAGGGCCAAAGTGTTCAATGGCTGGAGAGACTCGTCCCGGTTCTGTCCTCCCAGAGGGAAGAAGCTTGTTCCCTTGCTGCCTTTCATTTCTGGTAAGGATACTCCGAATTTAAAAAAAGTTTGACAACCTCTTTCCGTAAGTATGAACTGGAATGGAATATTTTTGTGTTTAGCATGGAAGCCGGTATAAAGAAGAGGCAAGGGGACACGGAAATATTTAGTCGGATTAATGCCATAGAGCCCTTGAAGCGTGTGGCCTCATCTCCAAATGCCTTAGCATCTAAATTCGCTGCCCAAGCGTTGCGACTGATTGGAGAGACGGTGCCCCACAAGCTGAGTCAGCAAGTCCCTTTGTGGTCAACGGAGGATGTGAGGGAATGGGTGATTCAGAAGGGATTCGACAAGTATGCGGAATCCTTCATGGCATCCAGAGTGGATGGTGATCTCCTCCTTCAACTCACAGAAGAAATGCTCAAAACTGACATCGGCATGGAAAACGGAATCCTTCGAAAACGGTAAGGAAATAAAACCGGTGGGGGATTAAAAAAGTTAATACGTAAGTTACAAACTGTAACAAATCCTATAGGTTCATGAGGGACTTGAAGCATCTGAAGAAGATGGCAGATTACTCGAGCTGTGACTCCTCCAGCCTCAACGACTTCCTGAGCTCCATCCACCCCGACTTCTGTGCCTACACCTACACGCTGATAAACAACCACGTGGACAAGGACACCCTCCGGAAATGTCTGACGGAGGAAGTGCTGGGGGAGTGTGGAGTTTGCAACAGTATTGACAGGAAGAGGATTATGGACGCCCTGAAAGGTAATTCGAACTCCCTGCACCTTCCCGTGTCCTTATGACCTTTGAATGTGGAGTTGGCTGAACTTTATGTGAAACGGAACTCCTTGTTTGAAATTAAGCAGAAAAGAATGAAATCCAGACGTCGGAGGAGAATCCGGATAAGCCGCTTGATGTATTCATCAGTTATCGACGGTCGAACGGGTCCCAACTGGCCAGTTTACTCAAAGTCCATCTACAGCTCAGAGGCTTCTCCGTATTCATCGACGTGGAGAGGCTGGAGGCTGGGAAATTCGATAACAATCTCCTCCAAAGCATTCGACAAGCTAGACACTTCCTCCTTGTTCTAACGCCCAATGCACTTGATCGATGTGTGGAAGACAACGAGTGCAAGGACTGGGTCCATAGGGTTAGTTTACATTCTTTGAGTCCAAAAAGTGTCATTGCTGGTTGGAAGTATGTAACTGAACATTTGTTGAACGCAGGAAATCGTTGCTGCTCTTGACTCCCTCTGCAACATCATTCCCATAATGGACAACTTTGCGTGGCCGGAGACTGAAAACCTACCTGAGGATATTCAGCCCGTTTTGACATTCAATGGCGTCAAGTAGGAGACTGATAGTTAATTACATTGACATAAAAGTAGCTATTTCCGAAATTGTAGACTAATCATTTGACTAATTTCAGATGGATTCACGATTACCAAGATGCATGCGTGGACAAGTTGGAGCGATTTCTACGGGGGGAGCCGGTGCCTCGAGAGCCTTTGATGAACTTGTCGACAAATCGAGATCGTGACATGCAGTCCTCAGGCTCATCCACCTCCACCGTAGCCCGTCCATCACCACAATATCAGAGGACTCTTAGTGTCGGATCTGAAGGAAACAAGACGGAATCATGATTTTAGACAATTACATATTCCTTCCAACACTAATTAATAATTAATTAGTTTATTTAGAAATAACCAAACCAACTTAGAGGAGTTCTAATCCAAATACAACCATCCATGTACCATGGAGTCTTTTAAGAGGATATTTAAATACTTTTAATGAACGGTTGTTCGGCTAACCATAATTAAGTTGAATCCTAACGTTTTTGAGAAATGACGGCTCATATGGAATTGTTTTATGAAAAAAATGACCTCCGCTGTAGACCTATTTTATACGAGGACAGAGGTTAAGGGGATTTAAGTCTCCTTCTCTGCATTTCTACAAAATTAGTCTTCTTTTAAATGAAGTGAGGTAACTTTATTTTATTTTTTATTTAGGAACGTTAATTAGGATTTCGGTTAACGAATTTAGTTAAAAGTTAAATGGAATCTATTTTAAGAATGAAGAGGAATTGGAGTGCCAAGAAATATGAAAGGTTTTGTAGTCTGACCTGAGCCACAGATTATTTAATCCGTTTTGTACTTATTACTCCAGAATTTTAATGGTGCTTTAATATTAATTACAATTAACTTACAGCCTTGATCTGACACCCTTATCATAAGTAATTTTTAATGATAACCCGCCTTGAATGTTCTCAAGTGAACTGTCTGCTTATTAAACTTATTATATTGGCAAGGTAGTTAAAGTAAAAATGTCATTAAGAATCTTGTTGAGAGCTTAGAAATAAATTGTTCAGTAATTCACCAAGTGCCAAAAAAGTGTGAAGTATTGACCCTTTAAGGCTTCCTTGCCAAAGTAATTATTTGTAATGTTTTCCAGGGCTGAGAAATATTTAATTATTTCTGCTCCTTTATAACATTTCCTTAATTGTAATTGTAATTGGAGTTAGTTTGAAAGTGGCAGCTGTTTCAGTGCTTCTCCGTACAAATTAGGAATAATTAGTCCGTAAATCTTTTATTTAAGTAATGTCTAACTATTGAAGGATGATACGATTAATTAAATTACATTAATTTTTAAGGTTGATTGTAACTTAGTTTTTAATGGAAATGTAGAGGCTTTTGACATTTCGGTGCTTTGATAACATTGACTGGTATATAAGATGGTGGCCAAACTGTACATATTTTGAATATGATATTTAAGTAACTAATTCTAGACTTGCTTTAATGAATAAGATAAAATGTGATTTGAGTTAAAAGAATGGTGCAATATGATTACGGAACTGTGAATAAGAAAAGCTGCTTTCTCTGGTTAATTATTTACTGATTTTGGAGGAGGTCAATTCATGTTGAGTTTACTTGACCTGAGATTTATGTTTGCTGGGTTCTACTGACTATTTTTATGTAAGGATAAACATTTTTTATTGATTACAAATAATTAGACTATGAAACCTAGCTTAAGGTGAACTTGTCGGTTGGTTATGTTCGGTTGATTGAGTAAATAGATTTAACGTTTGAAAAAATCCTCTACTTTTATTTTATTGACGGAATCATGAATAATGAAGGGATGTTGACATTGAGGTTTTACTCTGTCGATGAGTATCGATGAGTTTTGGAGTGGTCGATAGCTCCTCCTCTCCACACCTACCCAATTAAGCATAATCTAAGTTTATTTTAGGTTTCTAACCATTTTAACCGAGGGATTGTAAGCCCCTTTAAGGAATGAAGGTATGACCTCTCTTCATTGGACAAGAAGAATGTAATTCAGATATCAAAATTTGGTTCAGATGACAAAAGGTATGCAGAAGTTGCTGGAGAAGTGGAAGCTGTGATTAACCCCAACTCTTGATAACCATTTCGATTACCCGACTTCTAATTGTTAGTCATCAATTAAATTGAAATGTTTTAAATCATTACATTTACTAACGGATGAGTCCTGTATTTCCACCACTGATTTCTTATGAAGATCCAACCTATTTAATATTCCTGCTTAAGACTCTTCCTATCTGATGACTCATTCCATAACTGCATAGTTTACACTTTAGATTACAGAATTAGAACGATTGAGGTCAAGCTGAAAGACGGAATGTTTTTTTTTGAATCAGCAAATTCCGACAATCCCTATTGACCACCACCACCGTCAGTCATCCTCCGGAAGTCTTGTCCCAGAATGTCCTCAGGATCTTGATCCAACTGAATAAATCCCCCTCACTCCAAATAATATAAAAGGACATCTCCTCTCCACATAAATCATTCACTAAATACTGGAGGTGGGAATTAGTCTGAACAACTTCATTCCGAAATCTGAATCTAAGGTTCCTAAAGTTTAAAATCCTGATCTCAATATGAGATTCTTCGTTGTGTTGGTGTTGGTGGTGGGGGTCGGACTCATGGCCGAGGCTGCTGCCATTCCCAATCCAGAGGTAACACTTTCCTCTTATTTATCAGAAATATTTTATGTACTCATATTTTCTAGTCAAATTCTTTCATTTTGGACATTTGAATCGTTTAATTATTCCAACCCGTTTCCTTCATTCTATTTTAAGGTTTCGGAACTGGAGGGAGCTGAAGTTCAAGTGGAAGGGGTCAAAGACCGACCAAAGCGATTTGCAGTTGGGAGTCCAGAATATAACGCCCTCACTGCGGTGTAAGTCATTCATCTTATGTCCTAATATTCAATACTTCCCGAATTGATCAAGTGTCAATGCGTCATGTACAAGTGTCGAAGGTCAAATACAGTTCGACAATTTGGGAATGTTTGGCTGTGTCCAGTCTATTGGACAACATACTTTACATTACCGATTTTTCTTATTTTTCAGAATTGCTTGTGCAACAGCTAAACTGAATGTAAGTTTTGTTAACAGGATTTTAAATACAATTTCTCTAAACTTATGGGATTTAAAATGTTAAAATATGGGAACTACAGTCTGAATCTTTGACGGAGTGGATTAATTGATTTGTAATGTTGTAGGGGGACGATAACGGAAGTGAGGCCGTGGTGGCCCGAGAGGGTGAGGAAGGCGGTGGTGACAAGTTCAGCTCCCAAAGAGGAGTGTCGAATCACGAGATCGAAGATGTGCTGCGAAATCCGTAAGTAACATTTCCTCCTCTTATTCCTCAACTTCATTTTTATAACATTTTTCATGAAAATCAGCTAAATATTAATATTTCTTCTAATTATTGAATTTCAGAGCCCTTGAGAATTTCCTTGAGGTTCTTCAGAAATCTGGATTTTAAATTCTTTTAAACTTATTTTAGCTTACAATTCCTAACATTGGATTTCCAACAGGTCGAGCCCATCAATTCCCCCACCCAGAACATCATAGCCAGGGCTTATGGTGGTGGTGGCGATACTTTCACCTCCCAAAAGGGAGTGGGCAATATAGCCACGGATGATGTACTCCGGGATGCGTTAGTAACCTTTGACTTGTCTTTTAATTATTATCTCCAATTAATTATCTTTAATTCCACAATCACCGCGGAGTTTGGAGGGTTTAAAATATTCATAAATACTCGTAGAACCTATTCCCGGAAATGTAGGATGCAATTCTGGTTTTATTTTGATTGTTTCGAAAGAGCTGGAAATTAATTTTTTTCGAATTTCTTATTATTTTCAGAAAAATCCAGCAGTTACTCCAGGTAAACTTCAAATTTAATGATCATTAGAATTGTTGGAGATCCCTCAAAATAAAAATATTTAATTTCCAACAGCTCCTCGCCATCGGTTCGCCCACATACAACGACATCGGGTCAAGGTCCTACGGTGAGGAAGGCGGTGGTGACAACTTCAGCTTCCAAGAAGGATTCCTCAATCTCAAGACCAAAGATGTGCTGCGAAATCCGTAAGCAATCCCTTCACACAATTCATTCACTTCGTAAGCCATGTTTTTTATCCTTAATCTTCTGACAATGTTTCAACTATGTATTTGTATTATTTATTCCACAGGCAACTTCAGAACGTCGCAAATGTAAATTAACTCTTGAAATATATTTCCAAATTCCACCTCCGTTCTCTGTCACTTAAGAATAATTGATTTCCAACAGGTCCTTCCAATTTACTCTTCGACGGGCAACTACCTTGGCAGAGCCAGCATCGACGAAGAAGTGACACTGACTGGAAAAGAAGATCATCATCATGTCGGCGAAGTTGTGTCACATCCACGAGGACGATCGTACGGCGGGGATGCCCAGGGGTATGCGAACACATCCCCCTACCAAGCCTACAGCTACACAGCCCCCACCGCCTCCTACCCTTCCGCCGCAGGGGGCAACTACCAGAACTACCCTTTGACCAATCTCCCAGGATACGCCGCCTACCCTTCGTCCGGATACTATGGGACCTATGCCCCCTCCACCTCTGCCACTGGATATTCCTCATATCCCGCGGCCACTATTGGACAACAAATTTACGGTTGATTCTTACACACATTTTATACATTACACTTATTTATGTCAACCTTTGAATAAGGAATAAATATCAACTTCGCATTCTGCATTATGAACTCTGAGGCCCAATTTCCAGTCCATTTATTCAAATTCTTCACAGGCTTCTTTAGATTCTGAGGAGATTTGATTTTTATTTAATAAACACCTACAAGGTCATTAAAAACCAGCTAAATTCCACATCCCTTTTTGTCAGACAGACTCTTCATAAACTTAGCCATGCATAAACTAAGTCTAGAAAAGCACATCTTAGATACGATCTTAGACATTACATACGATTCAATCATTAATAGGGAAATGTAGTAGCCTTGAAATCTTCCTTTATTTTTGAGTAAGGACTTTTAATTCTTGAACTTTAATCAATTTCACGCCAGCCCCAACTACTTTCTTGCATCCATCAATTTAATTTTTATTTATTAGAATACAGTACTACAATTAACTACAAAACCTCCAAAATAAAAAAAATGAGTATGATAGACCAATTGAACC
>JAQFZA010000520.1:0-18134 GCA_034695115.1 Desoria olivacea | reverse complement strand
TTCGCTACGCCTGATGTGAAATATGAAGTATGAAATTCCGAAACAGAAAATGTCTAGCGTTGTCTGTGAACACCCCCAAGTCACCATTCTTGCAAGCTGCTATTTTAAATTATATATTGTTAATGGATTTATTATGAATAATTAAATAAGATCTCAGAAAAAAATGCGCATGTTGAATACCGTGTATGACTAATGAATGAAACCTAGAAAAATATGTGCATGTTGATTGAGTTGGTGACGTGAATTGAAAATTCTAATTCTGCATTTAAATAAACTATGAAACCTAAGCTCGAATGATTAAGCCAAACTGAAAATATTGTACACAGAAATCATAAAGTAAATTGTTACATTTTAAAAAATGGATTTATTAAAGGGCAGTTATCAGTTTAAATTCACCAACAAAGATTACACCCTCACTTTTGCTTTACCCGGCGGCACACCTGCAACTTGCAAGGACAAGCTGTTTTGGCCTTGTCCAACGCAACAATGAGCTTGTCGGCAACTGTAGAGAATTGGACCAACCTTACTTGGAGATCAGGACCCAGAGCCGGGTCCAGCAGGAAACGGCCAAACTTGATGTTCACGTCCCACTTGATTTCTCCGACCAAGGATCGCAGATGCTCCATCTCTTTCATACGAAAGTGACGGAGTCTAGTCAACTCACATTCGGATGTATTTTGATCCTTGATGATGGTTTCCATCTGTCGCATGGTATCGTGGAATTCGAGGGCCGACTCGTCAAGCTGCTGTTGCAGTTTCGAGTTCCTTTTCTCCAGAAGTTTGACTTTACTTTGCAGAATTGCATTTCGGCTGGAATAGGAGAGAGGCCCACTATACATGAAAGTGACTTCCTCCTCCGGAGTTGGCCGCACTCCAAAACACACAGGCTCATCTAGAAAGCCGACGTTGATTGGAATGTCTTCATCCAGGTGAAGGGAAGAAACCCCTCCTATTCCCGCCGCTTCGCTTCGGATGGGTTGAGCGTAGAATTCCTCTGCTGCCTTTGATTCCTTAAATTAAAAACGGAACATTATTTTAATTGAATATTTAATTTCGTTATAAACTTTATAAACCTAAATTTATGTTCTTGAATATTAGAATTATAAACAAAATACTTACCGGTGACTCTGACCACCATCGATCGGTGACAATTCCCATTTGGCGTGTAGATTCCATGAGAGCAATTTTTTTTAAATATTTAAATGCTTGATGCACGTCTGATGGAATCAAATGTACAGTGTTAAGCTTTTATACCTTTATTTAGGTTATTTATTCGGGTCCTACAAATGCCCCAAGTTCCTACCCTTCATAATAGTCAACATGCCATGCTATTTGTATTTAGTATTATTAAATTGTATATTTAAAGTAGACTTTAACCTTGACATATTTAAAATATTCAGGCATTACTGAGAAAATAGGAATATTTAAAAGTAGTCGCGACGTCGCCCGTCTTTTATTAATTGATGGCATTCATCTTGCATTTTGGCCACCCTTGAATACCGATGCCAGAGTTTGTAGTCATATCCCAAAGTATTGGGCAGATACTTCAGGGACCGTTGACCAAGGCTATATGTCCGACATTCGGAGCGCAACAGTTTTACGGCCAAATGCGGGTGTCTGGATCGGTGTGTCTACAAAAGTGAAATGTTTTTAAAAACTGGACATTATTTAAATTCATTTTTTAAAATATATTAAATCCTTCAACTACCTTTGTAGAGGGGCTGGATTGAATGTGCACGTCATTCGTTGACAGGGAAATGCGTGTTGTTGACTTTACCTGGGAGTTGTCAATGTCAGGCTCCTAGAAAGTTTAGAAAAAAATACATAATTCATCGTTTCTTTCCATTTCATTTCCAAGAGAATCAAGTTCAAGCTTAAAATTAAAGTTTCAGCTTTCCATGTGTATTTCAGCTGTATATGAGATGAGTTGGGATGAGGCGGTGGTGGTGGTTGAGGTGAGTTGGGAAGGGATGGTGGTGGTGGCTGAGATGACTGGGACTTGAGTGTATACTTTGTCCTCAGAGTGAAAATTTGGCATGGGCGTATATGCCGACTGGGCTGGTTGGTAGTGCCCGCCTAAGTAATTCATGCGTTATTTTTGTCATCATTACATGTATATAAGCTCGCAAACTAAAAAGGGGACAACTATAAATAAAATATGATCTACCATTTATTTCGTGTGGTGCCCCTGTTGTCCCGTGTTCCCCCTTAGATGTGACTGGAATTGGCTTTGCAGTGAAAGACGGAGTTGCAGTTTTTGTCGTGGTCGTACTGACGAAATCCAACGGGCCCTCACTTTTGATTGTATCTGTTGATTAATCAAAATATTACAGAAACTAATAATGTCAAATACTAAATAAATTTAAAAACCTAGAGTGTTTACTTACCGTGGATTGGTGCCGCCCCTTGTTCATTCTTGACATTTTTGGTGGCAGACATTGCATCTGTACACAGCAATAATTTAATTTATGATAAAAATGCCACCAAGAATTCAATATTCAATTCGCCTTACCAACAGCTTTTTGATATCTCAGGCAGGCCGACTTTTTTCGAAATGTTAACTCCAACTTAATTCCGATTTCTGAAGGAGATACACACCGATGAAGTGTATCAGATATTATACCCCAGCTACAGCCGAGCTGACTTACACAAGAGTTGCAAGAATTTGAATCGCAAATTATACTGCCATAGGCCAGTGGCAGAGTTAGAAGAAAAATATTATGAAACTTCATTTTCAATCAGTATTCAGCCTTTCTAAGAATTTATATTACTGCTTAAAGAAACGTCTTTGTAGTCCAGTGCGTTGGAGCTGTCTTTGTAGTCCAGGGCGTTGGAGCTATTTGATGAGTTGTGGAACGAATGCTTAAAGTATGCAATCATATGCAATAGATCATATTCCAAACATGAAGAGATTGTCATCTGATCTCAGATTATTTAGATTTAGTATTCGTTTTCTGTCAAATAAGCACATGGAAAGAATAGGAAAAGGCTACAGAATAATTCATGATCTTGTTATAGTTATTCGTATCTAAAGTCAGTCATCATGAAATTGTCATTCAATCTCTGTATGAATTACAATCCCTCTTTACATTCTGTCTAAATTGTTCTGCTGAGCTTGGAAGGGAAGTATTAAATTTTCATATGAATAAATGAGATTTTTAAGTACAGGGTGTTAATATATGTACATTCTTTATAACAATGCTTATTTGAGAATGTAAATAAGTATTTAATTATACTCTATAAAAATCAAATGACAAATCAATTCAACAATAATTTATTCACTTAAATGCTTTAAAAAATTAACGTGGCGCTTGGTATTTGGTTGCTGTAATTGCTTCGCATTTTCATCCTCCTCAAATTTCATGAGATTTGCCAGGAATTTTGCTGCTGTAGGCAACGGTAACAACATTGTTCGACCTGAAATAATTTACAAACGAATTCAATAGACATCTTTGGAAAATCGTATTTAACATATCTTTGAACATTATGAATAAAATTTACCAATCCAGGTAGAATACGTTATCATTTGCTTTCTTGGCATCCAGAAGTGAATTGCAAATGCACCTTGAGTGTCCTGGACAGGACGTAATCCAATGCGAGCAGATTTGGTCAAATCCGTGTGTCGTTCGTTCCAATATTGAAGAGATGTAGGGTCAGTTATTTTACCATACTTTGAGGCTTCAATTCTAGGTAAAGGATTACGAGTTCCAAAAACATTTTCGATTTCTTGCAGCTGATCTTTGATTATTTGTATAAATTCTGGCAGCTCATGCACCGAAACCTGGTAAATTATCAAATACAAATCAAATGCTGATCTAAAAAATTAAGTTATTCTTATTTACTTTGAGGAAACTGTCATCCTTCGTGTAGTCTTCGTAGAAATTTAACTTCATAAAGTGTATGTAATTAATAAGCGTCAACGGGCATTCGTAAGCCCGCATAAAGACACTGTTTGCTTTCAGAACTGATGGATGAGTAAAAAAATCGGGTTCTCTTTCCGGTTGATTATTATCATCTTCATCGACGAGCTGTTTCAAAATATGGAATCTTTTTCGTTTTTTTGCAATTGCTAGTGCATTGTTATAGCCAGCTGTTTCAACATTCGTCTTCAACAATGTATTTGAATACGATCGTTTTATCGATGGTCCTGGTTGTTCCCTGGTGTCTTCATTTAAATTGGTTTCCGAACCTGAGCTATCAGAAAGTTCACAAATATCTTCATCTTTGGTTAAAGACGATGAGTTTGGTTCCGTAGCTTTTGATTCAAGAGATTGTTCGGTCAAGGCCTTTTGTAGTTGTTCTGTTTGGTGAACCATTTCGAATTTGTATTTTCTGAGATGTTCTTTAGCTTTTTCTTGTCCTGGGAGCATTGAATAGCTTTAGTGAAACTGGCTGTCTCCTCCTGAAAGTTGCGTTTTATAGGGAATGGAAATTCAAACTGATTTTTTAATTTTGCCATGAAACGTTTACATCTTATGAATCAAAGGCGTCATAAAGATGGAACAACAATTGCATTCGCCGAATATGTTTTTGTCGTCATAAAACGTTTGATTTCTCTTTACAGAAATGGGAAATACTGAATAAATAAATATAATAATTCCTTTTTTCCGGAAGTAGTGTGGCGTGTTTTTTCATGCTAAATTTAAAAAATAAACGTCATATCAGGTGCTGAGAAAGTATAAAAACTTGAATCGTTGCATTAAATTCTAACTTGATTTTTTTTACCATGGACTTACATCAAGATCCGATAGGATTGCGAGAATTTGACTTAAAGGGCCGAGAGGAATTGGCTCCTTCGATTGAAATTTCTAATAAATATTCCATCCAATTTCTAAAGCAGTTTATTGAATCGAATAAGAAAAAGGGAACTTATATCCCAGTTGAGGACCCAGATAATTTTCTACCGTTAAATAAAAGTCAACAAGAAGTCATTAATATTGTCGACAATTTTCTGAGATTACCCACTGCTCAGGCAAAAAAGCAGCCTCTAAGATTTCTGCTGACTGGTGTGGCAGGTATGTATGACAACCATGGATTATTTTTATTCAAAAAATGCAAAATTTTAATTCAAAAAATGCAAATTAATAGTGAAACTGTGTTCTAGGTGGAGGAAAATCATTAGTAATTAAAAGAATTCGCAAACTCTTTGAGGACAGAGGGCGACGCATATTTCTGTGTTCTCCATACGGCTCGGTGGCAAGTCAACTATCTGCTGTGACATGTCATAATCTTTTTGGAGTGCCCTACAAGGGAGGATCCTTTGAAAAACTTGCCAGTCGCCTTAAAAAATCTAAAAGTTTGGCCCGAAAATTTTACGGACTTGACTGCATAGTAATAGGTATGGGCTTATTTAATTAATGCATGTTATTTGAAATTCAATTCTGATTTGTGTTAACTTTCAGACGAAGTGTATAATCTGTCTCCGTCATTCCTTAACTACATCAGCCAAGTTTTATGCATTTCAATTGGCAATCCAGCTCCTTTTGCAGGCATCTCAATCATACTAAGTGGAGATTTACTACAGGTGAGTGAATTGTAAATCATACATGTAATTCTGAATATAATTCTTCGATTTCTGATTTACTAGCTCTCCCCGGTGGCCAGTCACGCACTGTGGACAGACTTGGAGAAACTTAATACATTTCAAAAACAAGGAGCTCTACTCTATAGGAATTTCACGACAGTGTATTTCCTCAACGAATCAATGAGATCGGTGGATACGGAATTTGCGGAGCTTCTCCTTCATATGAGACAGAAAAGATTAACAGTTGGGGATCTCGAGAATCTAAGAGCCCGAAGAGAAAAAATGCTCTCACCAGAGGAACGTAGCCTTTTCTGCGATAGTCCACGTATCTACCCTAGAAACGTGTTTTCAAGAGAATACAATCGATTACGAATTCAACAGCTGAATAAGCCCGTAATTCTTTTAACACCAGTCCAAGAACCAGCATTTCCATCGATAATTCAAGAATCGGAAGTAGTTCCAATTACTATTGGGGCTCGAGTTAGGTTGCAAAAAAATTTGGATGTCCTTGGTGGCTTGGCTACTTCTGCAACCGGAGTAGTGGAGGGTGTACTGTATGATAAGCCTGAAGATCCCCTACCAGCTATTGTTTTTGTTCGGTTTCATAACATTAGAACGGCAACTTTGGAGGGTGGACTAACTCCAATTCCCTCTTCCAAAGAATACGTTACTGATCCAGTGACTTCAAAGTCATTCCAAATCACTTCGTTCCCCTTAAATTTAGACTGGGCATTTTCAGTCCATGTTTCACAGGGCAGTTCCATGGAACGAGTGATGATTTATTTAGATTACCGAGAATTGTATTTAAATTCGACGTATGTTTGTTTATCGAGGATAAAAGGAGGCGGTTTGTCAAAAATATGCATTTTGGACGAGGAGATTCCAGAAAGTAGATTTGAAAGCCAGCACTTCTATTCCGGGTTCAAGGAAATCAAAGCAGAATATAAACGTCTAGGAATAGACAAATATCTCCTTTCCTCAGAATCATATGAGAAAGCCCCAACTCCGAAACGAGTAAAGATGGACATTAAAATTAATGAAAAGAACCAGACCAGGCGTCAGCCTCTTGGAACGCATGAATGACGCAAGTGTCTTCTGAAAATTTGTAACTCGAATTGCTCCTATTGCATCACAATTTTAAGTAAAACCAAAAGTGGTCCCAATAAAATCTTTAGTCTTTAATCAGAAACACATTATTCTAATCAATCATAAATATGTCTGAAGATATTTGTCCATTGAGACCGTTACTGGAAACTAAAAGGGACATAATAGACGGGAAGCTGAAATTATATAGATCTTTCATTTGTCCATATTTAAGTTGTAACCAACGATTTAACCTTCACCGGCAGTACCATCGGCATGTGATTTTACAACATTTCTGTGACCGCTGTTCCTTATTATTAGAAAATAAATCAACTGAACATTTATGTCAGTCAGTTGGCCATCAGGTTGGTAGTGGAAGTCAGGGTTTGGGAAATATACAAACTGGCATGTTTACATTGACCGAATCTGTTTTCCGTGGGATTCTGCTGACATTTACCAAGAAGTTTGACGATATTGTACTTGGAAGCGTTTCAGATACCTTTGAACTAGTTTACAATGACCTAAGCGGAATATTATTGCAGTGCTTAGCTAGATTTAATAACATCAGAGCGTCAGTATCCTTAAATGTAACACTTCAAGACATGACTGGACTGAAAGAGAGGAATATCTCTTTGTTAACCCCTTTTCAGAGAATATTTTCTCCAGCGTACTTAACAGCTACAATAATGAGCATGGCTGATTATTTAATTACGTCCATTAACGTATTCGCCGAAGACAGCTCAGGTTACCGTTTAGCTGCAATTAACTTTTTGCAGGTAAGGGTAGCCAAATATCGTCCAATTCGCCCAAGAGGTCATTTTATCCCCATTCCGAAAGGAATTGTTAGTAAATTCATCATTAATATCAAGTGCCAAACAAATTGCCTCATATTCTGCATACTTGCCGCAATCAAACGGGACTCTATAAGAATCTTTAATGAACCAACTGTTACTTGGGAGAATGGATCCAAAAGTCAGAAACAAAAGCTAAAGAGATTGTACGAAAATTCTTCAAGTTACATCCCACTTCTAGAAGAAGCAAAGAGATCGGGTGAAATTGACTTCACTGGTATGGAAGATAACCCGGACTTGGAGCAGTTGGATCAATTTGAAATCAATAACCCGTGCATTTCAGTGTCCGTCTTCTCACACGAAGGATCAGAATTATTTCCGATTCGAGTGACAGCCGACATAAAGGTTTGCACAAATATTGGTAGATTTAAATGTATCATTCGTTCCATAATTTACTTTTTTCCATTTCAACAGAAACATCATGTTGACTTACTGTTGTTAAAAAAACCAAGACTTTCTAATTCAGAAGCTCTTCCTCTGGATCCCATTGAATTGAAATTTGATTATCACATCTGCTTGCTGAAAGGTAAATTCATAAATATTTAAACCCACCTATCAGCAATATTTATTTGATTCTTTTGACAATGCTTTTGAATGTTGTAGATTTAGTTGCGACCTGTGGCCACAAAGGCTACAAAAGAGCACAGATGTGCGGGTTCTGTTTCACTCCGTCCCAAAATAATTTACATGAGCACCAAAAGATTTGTGCGGTTAATTGCGGAAAGAAAATTACTTTTCCAGAAGGCAGTCACTACGAATTTAAAAGACTTTCGTCTTACGAGGATATACCTGCAAAAATATTTTTCAGCTTCCAATTCTATCCTTGCTCTTCAGCAAACTTAAACGAAGACAAAGTTTTTTTAAACGTCAAGTCCTATTCCATATTAGCTATTGGTCCGTTGATGGAAAAACATAATCAAATACTCTTTACAGACTTTTACTCTGATCAGAATCCAGTTGAGCATTTTTTGTCTACAGTATTCAAGCTCTCGTTGGAAATTCAAAATAGAATACGAGGAACCAACGTGCCTATCAAAATGAGTCACAAGGAACATGTTCGGCATCAACTGACAGTAAATTGTGAAATTTGTGACGATGAACTAGAAGCCAATACAAATCCTGGATGCAGACATCATGACCACATTACTGGTGAGTGCATAATTATAACTAGTTTTTCTAATAAATCTTCGGTTATTTGGTTCGGATTACTCGAATGTTGTTTCATTTTTACAGGAGAATACCGAATGACCCTATGTGTTGGTTGTAATGGAGCCATTCGAATAGAACCAAATCCAATACTTATTGGCCACGGAATTTCTGAAAGAGAGCTCCATGTCATTTTAAAGTCTTTAAAGCCAGAGATGATTCAGAAGTCAAAAGTAATTCTCCGAACCAGTGAAGAGATTGTGTCACTAAAAATCAACAACTGCAGATTTCTGGATTCCAAGTTTTTTCTCAACGCAGACTTGGACTCTTTGGTTCAGAGGCAGCGGGCAGCATATTCCCTAGAGCAATTTCCTGACCGGTTCCCAATATTCTACAACGGATTTGAACAAATTGTGCGGAAACAGTTTCAGACGGAAGAAACATTTGACTATCAGTTATGGCTACCCTTGTTATTACAACCGGTATACTTTCCACCGGTTTTGTACGAAATTCGGCAAGATGCATTTCCGCACCGGTCATATTTTTTGGATCCTTTGAATGGAGAATTACCAGACGATGAAGAGTATCATGGAGCCTCCAATGTTTACACAACGTTTCATTGCAAGAATATGGACCAATTCTCTAAACTGATGGCTCTAAGACAAGTTCACTTGCTGGCCGATGTGATGATTTCGTTTGTCGAATACGCAATGAAACATTTTAAGCTCAGTCCCCTTTGGTCGTATACATTGGCCTCATATTCAGTTGACATTTGTTTCAGCAGCTTGGTGGACAAGTTTGCCTACGTGAAAGATATCGACATGATAAACTTTTTACAAATGCGTGGTGGACCGGTCGTGGGTGCTCGAAAACTTCTCCAGGCCAACAATGAACGTTTGAAAACCTTCAATGGTAAGGCGGCTGAGAGATCCCATATCCTCATATTGGACGAAAATAACATGTACGCCCACTGCCTGTCCAAAAACTTGGCTTTTGACGAATACGAGTGGATGTCGGAGGAGGAACTGAAAGCTCTGGACATTTCAACAATCAAAGACGAGGACGATTACGGATTTTTCTTAAAATGCGACATTTTGTATGACAAATCCCTGCACGATAGGGACAACCAGCTGCCTTACTGCGTGTCGAAACGGAGAGTCAATCGTTCCGAACTATCCGAGCAACAACAAAAAATGTGGGACAAGGCGTTTGAATCTAAAAGTGATAATTACACTACTGAAAAAATCCTTCTTGATCTCAATGACAAAATTGGATACGTGGATTATGGGGCCACGCTAGCCTTTTACCAGCGTCGCGGCTTGACCATTATAAACCTATCAAAAGGCATACGCTTCCGACAAAAACCGTATCTTCGTCCGTTTTTCTTAAGAACAATGGAATTGCGTGCTATATGTAAAAAGGAAAAGGACGAAATTGGTAGCCTATTTTTAAAAGGTGTACTGGTAAGAATATTTGGTACAATGTTGAGGAACTCAGATGACGAAACTGAAACGCTTATAGTTTTGACCCGAGTGGATGCATTGCATTATTTGGCAAAGCACTCTTTTAAAGATTACACGGTGATTTGTGCTGAATCAGGTACTACATTATTTCATATGCGTAAAAATACTTGTCATTACAAGAACCCGATATTTGCCAGTATCATAGCCTTGTCCAGGGCTAAACAGGAATTGTATCGCAGGTGGGAAATGATTAGAAACGCTTTCGCTGGGTCAGTGTTGGGATATGGAGATTGTGATAGTCTTTTCCTAGAAATTCCAGACCCCTTAAATAATTACTTTCAAACATTAAAATCCCTTTCTCATCGCTTGGATTTTTCAAATTTGCACCCTATGAACTACTTATACAGCAGTGAACACGCTGGAAAGGCTGGATTTTGGAAAGTGGTAACTCTCAACGCCATAGAGTTCGTCACGACCGCTTCAAAATCGTATTCGGTGAAATCCCAATGTGACCGCTGTGGTAGTCAAGGAGATACTGGCTGTCCGTGCACCTTTAACAAGAGAGCCAGCGGGATTCCGAGATCTGCCCTTTCCAAATTAACTCACGATTATTTTAAAGACTGTTTATTTAATGAATCTCCAAGTCTAATTCAATCAAATATCATAAGATCAATTAACCATCAATTAACAGTTATACAAAACACCCAGATTGGGTTTAGCTCACTAAATCCTCAGCGGCATAGCCTTCCCAATAGATTAGACAGCCTGGCCCTTGGACACTGGAGAATTAAATCCCCTTCTGCCGATGAGGAAATGAAAGATGATGATTAAATACATGCAAATTGTTAAGTTTGATAATTGAAATAAAAACTCCTAATTGACAAATAAATTCAAAAGCCACTCGTTTATAATACCATATTTATTCAGTTTACATGGTATTCAGTCTCTGTCTCTTGAACAGCTCACACTACGCCCTAAGATGACTTTAGAAATCATTGCAGATAGTCAGGATTTTTTGATTGAATTTGTAAAAGCAGACACTGTAAAATCAATAACTATATTAAAGAAGGCTAGCAAAATTGAACTTTCATGTTTGATTGAACTCATTTTAAATTTAAAAAACGTTTCCATCAACAAAGAGGAAGAAAGCGTCGTTAGATATTGTGAGCCCCTCATCGCATTTGTAGGATCCGGTCGAGCAGAAGCCGTTTCGAACGTCAGAGCATTCCTCATAAACCACCGTGCATTACTAAGAGGTGTAGTTGCGTATATGCTGAATAAACTCTTGGAAGAAGCTGTACTTTGCCTATGTGATTCCGCCAGTAATTCGACCACCACCACTTGCAATTGGATTAGTTTTCAAAGCCGATTTTTATGGAAAAATAATGGACAAGTCTAAATTAATCAAGAAAAAGTACCTGCTCGCCGGCTCTCCGTCTGGGTTTAATTCTCTAAAAGCATTTTTAAGAAATTCTAAATTTAAAAGCAAACCCGAGGTTGAAGCTGTCTTATCGGAACTCCGTACATATTCTGTACACAAGCCGGTTCAGAAAAAGTTTACAAGACGAAAGGTCATGGTACCGTTTAAGGATAGCGTGTGGGCAATTGATATTGCCGATATGAGCAAGCTAAAGGGGAGCAACAAAAACTTTAGCTATATTTTGGTAATTGTCGATATCCTGTCCCGGTACACATTTACAATCCCTTTAAAGAAGAAAAATGCAGATTCCGTGGCTGAGGCCTTTACGGCTCTTTTCAAAAGGACAAAGAGGAGACCGGAAAAGATTTGGGGTGACCAGGTAGGGTTTTTTAACAACGCTGTAGCATTTAGTGTGTAAAACCAATGAATTTTGATTTCAGGATGGAGCTTGGTACAACAAAAAGGTTCAACCTCTGTTGGAGTCTTATGGAATTCAACTTTACTCTACATTTAGCAAAAAAAAATCGGTCTATGCGGAAATATATATCAAATTACTGAAACGACGTCTTTACAGGATCATGACACATACAAAAAAGAAAAACTGGCTCAACTACCTTGTCCAAGTGACCAAGGCAATGAACAATACACATTCCTCTGTCATTGGTCGTACCCCCGCATCAGTCAACGAAGCTAATATGGGCGAGGTTTGGTCCAGGATTTATCGTTCCATCATCGAGCTTAAACCCCCTGTAGCTATTTACGGCCCTGGACAATTTGTAAGGTTGTCAAAAAATCAAGCCATCTTTGACAAGGCGTACACCCAAGGGTATAGCTCGGAAATATTCAAGATCCATTCAGTAATCAACAGTCTGCCGACCATTACGTACAAGATAGCTGATCTAAGTGGAAATATTCTCCAAAATAGTTACTACTCAGCCGAGTTAAATCCAGTTTCTTCAATTAAAAACGACGACAAGTAATAATGGAGCACATTTATTCCAACATTCAAACCTACCAGCCGTATAACTTTTTCGTCACCCTGGTTAGTGATCGGTGCCGAGACTTTTTCCCGGAAAACACCTCTTCCAGCTTTACGAACATTCTGTTTAAGAATATCAATCTGTCTGATTACGAAGTTGGGGTTTCCGAAATTTTTTTTGCTCAAGTTGAACAAGCAGACCCTCCAGCGGACCCAGTCCCCGAGGAAATTCAACCCATCGTAGAAGCAGAACCTCCTCCTGCCAAACGATTTTTTGAAAAGCTGGGGACGGATAATATCATTTACGTCAAGACCCACTACCTTTCCTTATGGAAACATGCAAAAAAAGAAGCAGTTCTTACAAACTGGTTCCAGGGTCTTAGAAATTATTTAAATGCTAAAACTTCAACACTAAAGATTTCAGTGCAAAGGGAATACGTGGCCGGAGATCCATACACAGTTCTAACGTTGACTGACGTTGAGAAAAAGTACGCAATAGATATTTCAAATGAATGGGCAAAGGTATTGGGATTTTCTCAGACCCGATTCTACGATGGAGTTTACAAATCTGAAATGCCACAATCCGAAGAAGAGTTTGCTCGCATTCCCCATTTGCAGCCCATCCAGTTCTCCCTTAATCGATGGGAAACAACACAGCTTTCTGTTAAAGAACCCGAGGATTACGAGTTGGACGCTGTGATTGAAAATTGCAAAGCAGCATTAAGTGAGGCTAAAATTCCGGTTCGGATGCCAGTTTTATTTACACCTGTACCGTCCTTTCAAGAGATTGCCATTGGAACTCCAATACTGCAAGAAAAGCTTCATGTCTACATAGACCAAATTGGTCTTGAAATTCGGCTTCCTTCATCTGTCAATAAAGCACTTGGCATTGAAGAAAATTTTACCTTTTTCGAAACCCTCACGAGGATTGACATGCCAAAGGAAGAGGAGGAACTGCCGGAAGATCTCCCGCCCGAAATTCCTCCCCTTATCCATACCCCTATTTATCACAAGCAAGGAGGTCAGATCTTAATTTCGAGCAATATTGTCGAGCCTCAAATGCATGCGTCTACAACACATCCCGTCTTACGGCGATTCCTCAAAAATAGCAATAAAGACTTGCAGCAGCTGGTTTTTTTGCCAGTTAGTTTTTTAAACTTGCAGTATTCAGAGCTCCAGCAAATTTCTATTCGATTGACTGACGAATATTTTCATTCAATACCAAATTCTGATATTCCGACAACAATTATTCTACACTTTCAAAGAAAACGTTCAACATGACGACTGGAATACGTGCAGTAATTTGTCCTAGTGAGGACGCAGATTGTTATCTCGATAAGATTCCTGATGACGTGGCAAATCAAATTGGGGGGGGAAACGGAAGGGATTCGCTTTTGAGTGGCGCTACTGATTACATGGTAGCCTTAAACAAAGGATCAGGTGGTGTTTCAAAAAAACGGAAAAATCCAAACCCCAAAAAAGCCCTTGTCGGTGAGGGTAAAATGAAGAAAGCCAAAAGCCCTGGTATGTCCCTTGTTGCTCTCAGTAAGGCTTATCAACAGCTGATGACAAGACTAACAAAGACTCAAGCTCCCAAAAAATCAACCGCAACTCCTAAAAAGAAATCAAAGACCAAACAGAAAAAATAATCATGGACAAAAAAAGTTACGACGGATCAGCAATGGTCTACAATTCAGCACTCGACCTCTTGACATTACCCCCTACTGATTGTGGAGTTTTGGCAACGGACGTTCACCCCTTTTATCCTGCTACCGGCTACCAAGATACCAATAACCCAATTATTTTCACTATTGGCAGCAGTTCTTCGCACTTCACAGACCTCGAATCTTCAGTATTGTACATAAAACTAAAGGTGCTTCGCGCAGACGACACTGAATTGGCGACCAGTAACTCTGTCAGTGGCTGCGAGAACTTCTTTGCCGCTTTGTTCGAAAGTTGCGAATTAACTCTGAATTCAATACCTATCCAAAAAAATTCTTCTTCAAACCTATATCCCTATAAATATCATCTGGAAAATGTCTTAGGACACGGAGCTGCAGCTAAGGAATCTTTTTTATCTAACGAATTATTTTACCCAGATACAGCGGTCAACACCTGGACTACCGCAAATACGGGATTCACAAAACGTAAAGCGTTTACGGCAGGATCAAAAAGTCTCGAAATGACTGGTCGAATCGCAGAATCCATCTGTTCCCAAGGCCGCTACCTTCCAACAGGTGTCGAGTGTCGAATTTTGCTTCGAAAATCAAATCCGGCATTTTGTCTCGTTTCTGCTGAACAACTGGTATCCGGCAACCCTTTTCCATATAAAATTAAGTTTGAATCGGCGATTTTCTTTTGTCGCCGTCACGTCATAAATCCTTTAATAACCAATAAACTTCAAACGGCATTAAATTCCAACAAGCGGCTAAATTATCCATTACAAAACAAGGAGGTAATAGCTAACTTTTTTTAGACAATGCACAAGCTAGTTGTCATTTGTATCATTTATTTTATCATTAATCATTTTTTATACAGGTTAAATTTTTTCAAATCGCCACCGGAAGTCCTTCTGTCACATCAGAAACAATTTTTAATGGGCCAACGCCCACATTTCTCGTAATTGGGTTTGTAACCGCAAAAACAATGAATGGAGATCTCAACACTAACCCATTTGCATTCCAGCGACATGGTTTGTTTATTTTCATTTGTCATCTGGCTGTTCATAGCATTAAATACTTAATTGACTTTTCGATGCTAATTTCAGGTGTACAAAGTGTTGTCGTCACTTTAGACGGAGAAACGACATTGTTTCGTCAATTGACATTTGCGGAAGACGAATCTATACTCGGATACAATTCCCTCCTTTCTGTGGCCCCGATTAAACAGTTGGGGAACGGAATATCTAGAGAAAGTTATCTCAAAGACAAATTTTTAATTTGTGTAAGCCTTGTTCCTGCCTATGCCCCCAGCAAGTTTCACAGTTTTAAGAATTCACATATTAAATTGGAAATCAAGTTTGAGGAGCCAACCAAAGAGTCCCTTTTATGTTTAATAATGGGATCCTTCCAAGGACTTGTCCAATGTGACAAAGATAGAAACATTTACTCTGACACTGTCATCGTGTAAAGACATGGACGCGGAAACCCTATTTTGCTGTTTAAAGCTCATATTGAAAAAAACACGAGTTCGAAAATGTTACATTTTGGCTGCGGACGAACTCCACCTCGTTAAATTTACCGTCCTGCCAATTTCAATCATCATAAATTCAAGTGCTCGGAATGATGGAGTTGGTCGTCACTGGTTATCTTTCTACGTCACCAGTAAAAATTCCAAGATTGAAGCAACGTTTTGGGATTCTTATATGAAGACTCCACAAGATTACAAAATATCTTTTCCCTATCCAGTTATAAATTTAAAATCGGCAGCTTTACAGAATCCCATGTCAAAAGTCTGTGGGTTATATGCTCTCTACTTTCATTTCCTGTCGTCTCGGGGTGTAGGTTCGTCATTGATTTTATCGCATTTTAACAGCGATACATTGGAAAACGATCGTAAAGTCGTTCGATTTTACCAAGGATTAAAAACGTTGGAGGGGCGCTGGAAGCCAGGGGGTCAAATTTGTTGCACCCGGCTTGTAAATAATTTCTAGATATAAATCGAATCCGGAAACGTTTTGACATCATTATCCATTCATCACTCTCTTCAAGCTTTACATTTTTCTAAAATGTCTATAAACATTTCTATTTTAATTTTAATATTCATCTTTGGTCCTGCTGTGGCCATGGGAATAATAGACACGTGGCTTGTCGAACAGAATTGCCGAACCTGTGTTCAAAATGGCACGCTTGTGTTTTACAAAACCATACGCCATGCCATGTCAGATCCCTCGTACCATTGTGAACCCACCCCGCAATCCGTTTCCAGACTAACCAGCATCATCGGAATATTCTGCAGTGAAGAAGCCTGTCGTTTAATTGGAAGCCAGCCGGTGGAGAATATATACAATCTGAACAATCTAATTTGCAGAGCTCATGAAAACTATTTGCTGATGCCCACGGATGACTACTCATGGGCAATTTCGATCTGGGGATTAGTTGTCTGCATCTGTGAAGTATTTTTCTACATTGTACTTATTGGGTTCATTTACCTTACTAGAGTGGACTCGGCAATCCTCACTAAGGAGAACAATCTAAAAGCTACTTGTAAACCATGTTCAATCCCAACCCGACTAGAATCCACACTTCCCATCACTACCGATGAAGTTGATTTATAACTTTTAAATCTGTAATTTTATTTTGTATAAATAAATGCCAGATTTATGGCACAAAAACATTGATCATATCCTGATGTAAACAGTTTTATTTATTCCATGGCAATGACGCACATAGAAATTAATATATTCAAACGTTTTCGAGCATCTCTTCTAATAATTACAAAAACTGTAAACCATTTATTGACTGTAAATGGTATCCAATGTGTTCTATGGGTTTTTCCCGAGAAGAACTGAATAAATTCATTACCTACCTACCTACCTTACCTACTAATAATTACAAGTAAAATTGAACGCTGGACGTCATGAATTTTGCATACCACATTTATTGTATAATTCGACACAGTTTATGTATTTAAATTCCTATAAAAATCAACAAAACCATAACCTTTCATGCAATCTTATTTACTAACTTTATTGTCTCTGAACTAACAATACAAACTTACATAATGGAAGCTTTTTTAAAACGAAACCCAGTAAAAATTGAAAACGAACCAGGTCTTTCCGGCATGCTAACTGACGACCCCAGTTTATCTGCCGAGAATCAGATATTTAAAAAACTTTTAAAAAAACCAACTTTTGTCGAAATGCCGGGAAATCAGGGGGGAATCAGGTTTCCACAACCCAATAAAAATCCAATCTTTGTGGATCATTTAGTTTGGGAATTCCGCACACAATCGTTGATCAAGTTGCGGGAGAAGACGGGGCAATTCCACTTGGACATGGCACATGTAAGGGATGAGTTGGAAGACACTATCGAAAGTACAGAGGACAAATACGAGTGTACCAAAGCTTTCAATGGTATAATGAACGAATCTTTAAAGATTGTAAATGGCATCACCGCTGAAGTTAACATCAAGCAGCCATCCTCGGAACGAGTAAAAGAACTTTTTTGGTGGGATTTAAAGAAGTTAATCTGCATATTAGCAAGCCACCCGCAGGATTGGGCTCAAATTAGTGGATGGACCGTCCACACTCACAAAATTCCTGGAGGTATGTCCCAATGGTTGAGCTCAAGTAGTTCTTGCGCCATTATGCTGGAGAGACTCATCATATTGGACATGATGTTCCAAAATGGAATGGATTTGTATTCGGCCGCATCTGATGTCCTGATAATTTGGGATACTGCAGAGAGATTTAGTATTGTGCACGACACATATCCAGTGTCGGTGTAATCTTTTTTGGTGAATTTAAACTGATAACTACCCTTTAATAAATCCATTTTTAAAATTTTACATTTTACTTTATGATTTCTGTGTACAATATTTTCAGTTTGTCTTAATCATTCAAGCTTAGGTTTCATAGCGTATTTAAAAGCAGACACAACATCGGCCACAGAATCGGAATTTCATACCAGATATTTCATACTTCAGGTTTCATATCAGGAGTATACGG
>JAQFZA010000519.1:0-18167 GCA_034695115.1 Desoria olivacea | reverse complement strand
TAGACACATTTTACAACTATCAGTTTTCATTTTCATACAATATAATCAGAGTTCTATACTTTTAAAGTTTCAAAAAATAAAATAGGGTTATTATGGGAAGCATAGCGAATAAACGAGCTGTGTTAGTTGAACTCTCAGCCGCTAGATCTATGTGAAGTTTTGTATAAGCCTCGTTAACGTAGATATAAAATAATACAGACAGAGAGCGAGATAAAATACATTGAACATTGAGCTGCTACATGGTTAGTGTCTCTCTTATGTGTGCGGTCTTAGTTGTATCGTCTGTATGTGTGTAATATGGAGTATGTATGGATGGAGGTGATATAGACATTTTTTTACAACTGACTTTATCTGCAGTAAAATAATACAACTTCAGCTTCACTTTACACTAGCGTTCCTTGTTTAAAGCTGATACGTAAGGTTGGGTAGGCTGATGAGGATGAAAGTCATAGTCACTGCTACGATGCGATGCAGTGGTCATGTCACAAGTATTATCATCAAGTATTCTACACACTACTTGCTCCTCTCTCATAGTAAAAGGAAGCCCCTGTCTGTGGTCGGCGTCGTATTATAAATACTTATTACACGGATATAATCCTCTTGTCTGTCTAGTCTGTCTTTCTGATATCCTCTGAAATGCATGGTGAATGTGATATTATGGAATTCCGTATAGGATGTTGAATTGGGGCTTTTTCGAGGTTGAGTCTTCGAGGTACTTGAATCGCTTCAGTTCGATTTTTTTAGCCAACCATAAGCATTGGATTGCATAACAAACCATATGAGAATGGCAGAGATACGGATTCAGCATGTTACTCAAATGCCCTCTTGATATGTCAGCTATGTATATATGCCCTCTCGTCGGTCGAGAAAAACAACTACCTATTTCATTCCCTTTGAAATCATCCCACTCCAATAATGAAACAAGGCTACATGATATAACATCGCATAGAACTTGCTATCCGAAATAGTAATACGCTTATTTAGAGGAGTCTAGAGAGAGTTTAGAACTGGCTTAAGAAGTGGGGGGAGAAGGCGTATAAGTTGTATAAGAGTCGACAAGATTTCTATATCGTGTATGGTATTCTACCCAATCTTCAAGCTGAACCTCCTGTCGGTTGTTGTATGTTAGGGATTTTTTTATTTCTTTCTTCGTAATATTCCAGCTAGGTATATAATAAAGCGTTCCTTGGCTACCTTTTTCGATATCTTTTTTTCCCTTCCACCACCAGCATTTCTTTGCTGGGTATAATCAAGGGATTCTGAGAAAAACTCGTCCGTCCGCCTACTTCGACTCTTCTACCTAATACCCTTTGCATCTATGAGAAATGCCTTATCTTCTCTTATAATGTTATTATAGTGTTGAGAATGGAATTGTATATTGTATCCTCGCAAGGCATCATCACCACCTTCTCTTTCGTATAAAAAATCCTCATGCAGCCATTTTATGTATCGGTGCAGCAGCCGAATTTTTCGAGAAGTAAATGTGGATTTTAGGGATGGAATACTTGGAAGTTGGAAGGATGTAGTAAGTTCGAAAGCTGTAGGTGTAGGAGATGTTGGCTATTAAACTCTCGTCTAGTCATAAAGGATAAGAGGTTGAGGTTTAGATTTGAAATCAATGTCAGTTGTCTTTTTAGGCAGATTCAGGATTAGCACGAAGAGAAAGCATGTATTCAACTTTCGTTTTAACAAGATGTATGTGATAGGTAGGTAGGTATAAATGGTTATTCAATCAACAAGTAAGAAGCAGGATTGCTTTCACTCTTCTCGAACTTGCCTTTCGGTGTATTTCATAACTGCCTGTACTCAACTCGATTTTAGAAGTTGGCTGAAAACTTATTCTAAAATTTGTCTAAAAAGCGGAATTTGGCAGTTATACATCATTTTGCATGTTGTGTAAGCAGTTACCTGATTGTCTGAGCTTGTTACCACGTTTGCATTTTAAATGTAGAGCATGAGTTTAAAAAAGTTGGTGAGAGTCGTAATGTGTAAACAATAAAATATGAAAAGTAGGAAATCAGGAAAGGCAATTTAGATTGAGAATATGAACATCTGAAAAAAACTGTTGCTTGTAAGCATGTAAATTTGTATGAAATGGGATGTGGAAATATAACAAATCTCTTTCCACCACTTCGTATACTTTTTCATGTCAGAGTTGTGGTGAAAGTGACATGAACTGCAATATCCTAATATCCATTCTATCCAAGAAAAGCCATGTACTTCCACACGAAGATAATGTGGTAAGGCTACAACCAACAACTTGGAAGAACAAGAGAACTTTCCTTCTCTGCCTTGTAATAGGAATGTACAGGGGATAATACGAAGCTGGTGTGTTCTCAATTGTGTGAAGCCGGAGAAGGGAAAACAATGGGATATGAGGATATCAAGTATAAAGAATTTACAGAAATAGGAATTCATATCCATTCGGCATTCATGTAGAACTTGTGTTCGTTGTTATTATTCTGTGTTCCACACGAAACTTCTCAAAACTGGCAAAAGAAGTTAGGAAAGTTTGATATGCCCCAGTTATACAGATCTAAGAGAGGAAGGATGGGACTACCATCAGTAATATCTAGATAAAGAATATTATAGCGACAGAGAGAAACTTTCCCTCTAGATCGTCTTCAAGAAGGGGCCGAACTCGAACCTCAAAGAAAAGTTCTGTTGGAAGGAGGTAAAGTTATCTTAAGTGACTGAGAGCTCAACTTTGCCCTGGCTGTGAGACTTCTGAGAGTTTTGAGAGGCTTAGGGTGTTGTAAGGGTTAAAGTTGAATCAAGTTGATGTCTCTCCTCTTCCTGCTCTTTCTTACAGATGTGAATCCATGTATAAATTCATTTCCTTTACAGCCTCTCTCTCTCCTTCCGAAATAAACTTAACTTATCAAAGAGAATTAATTAGATACTAGTAAACGACTACGAGAACCAGACTCTGAGGAACAAGCAAGGATGATAGGCTGACGAGTAATTACGCTAATCCGCTTACGGTGCATTCTAATTCATCCTAATTCCTAAGCATCAATGACTCCATGCATTATATCCGCTCTTCTTACGAGTCTTGTGCATACGGGTCAGGTCTTATTCGTACCTACTTATGGTAATAGTTGACACAACATAGCCTTTGCCTCAAGTGTAAATACAGTCTACAGTTGATGACACTATCATAATCCTTGCCCAACAAATTACCTTCACTTAACTTCTTCAGAATTCAAAACCCAAACGCTACGACATAAAAATCAGTAATAAACATTCATTTACTCATACACACATATCATTAAGATTGATTTCCTTCTCCATTTCTTTGAACATCCTTTAAATAGCCACTTTGAAACTTATTTGTCCCCAATATAGACATATTATGTCTTCGATAATGCTGTACGGTTTTAAATGCATAGGTTCCTGGATATCCGTATATATGTAAATTATTGTAAATATGTTCGTACAGTCGCTCCAAAGAATCCAAATTACATGAAAATTGTCAACTCGTTTCCATTCCATTTCCACAAAGTTAAGGAGAATTGGACATCCATTTCAGCTTCCTAGAAAAACGAAAAAAACAAACTCTTTTGTAGAGAAGGGAAAAGAAAAACCGGAGAAATGGAAGGGAATAGAAACAGAAATGTAGAAACACACGTCTCCTGGCAGCAGGTACAGTTGCATGGCATGAAGATGGAAACGTAATATAAAAAGCTCCCTAACAATTCGTACATGAATGCACCAGATATTTCCCCCTCATGCTGCTCTGTATGTATGCCATTGCTTTTCACAAAGTCTCTAGTCAGTCCTTGGTACATTTGTCAAGCTACGGAGTATAAGATTTATTACCGGCTTGGTAATAACATCACATGTATTATATATGTTTGAATAGATAAGTATGAGAATGACTGCTTCGTCGGAGATTTCCATATGGATGGATACATTATCATCATATATATGAATAACTTATGGGAGAACAAGTCGTAGGAAACATAATCGAAGATATGTATAATATAGCTGAGGCTGTCCCTTGTCATCTGCATGCGGTATTCTGGTTTTTTTTATGTCGCACAAAATGACAGCTTCCACTTCCAAGTATTATGAATCTTAGAACTCGTACTGAGCTATAGCATGTTTTATGTAAAGGATACGTATTTTATGTCCCTCTTAATGTATCTCACTCCTCTACTGATCCGTCTCGACTTTCTTTCATGTATTTTCTCCTCCAATAGGATGGAGCTATAGGTTCTACAATCTATCACGACGAACTGTTGAGCTATTTGAATCAAAGAGAGGAGTTTGTCTTATTGCATATATAGGCGCTTAAGAACCTTACTGTTTTTTAAAGGCAAGTATGCAGGCAAGTATGTAGTTTTTACTCCTAATCATACATTTAATCTTTTTCTTGAATTGGTTTTCATAATTAATTATATGTTAGAATTTCGTATTCATGTCACAGCGATTTCAGAACTATGGGTCGGTTGGGCAGATTCCAAAGGTTATCAAGACTTGTTTAGTTTTGGTTAGGAAGCTCATGTAGTTAGCTTTAACATTTGGCTTCTGTCTAGGAGGTCTTGTGATCTGGGGTCAAGGTGTTTTGTTTAGATGCACTCACGTGCTAAATTGTTAGCACTAGTTTGGGTCCTACCTTTACTCATGGGTTTGAAGCGAAATTGTCATTGGTTAAGAGTATGGCTTAGAGAGGTTTTTGTAATGGTCGAAATTGGTTGCTGGAAATGTAAATGGCAACGTTTGCATCTATAGTATATCAGTAAGATTGAAATAAATCAATATCAATATCAAAAAAAAATATGTACCTTACTACGTTGCACTTTCGTTTTATAACGAAGGGAAACGATATATGAAAATTTGAACGTTTGAGATAAGTAAGTCAAATTTAAAAGGATTGGTGAAGTTGGACTTTTAATTTGAAAAGATCCTATTAGGTCAATAGTTTGAAATACCCTTTCCAGATCCCCGCTCGTCGAAAAGTTATTATTAAGGGGCAAACGGTTAAAATTGGGATTCATTTGGATGCTTGGATGTTGGAGAATTTTTTTTAGGATTTATAATGTAGCGATATTGCAATGCATTTGTGAATTTGTAAATGGCTTTTGCTACTTTAGAATGTTTTTTTCCTGATCGGTCAACAACAGTCCAGATTCTCTGTTCTCCAGGTTGGGGCAAATACTTGATAATGATAGGCGAGGATTACACAGACTTTATTGTGTTTGCAATGGTAACACCAAACACCATTACGTGAATGTTGACGTTTTCGTCAATTATTGATGAATATTTTTAGTGAACAGGAAATTGGTGAAATGTAACTTCAAACTTCAATGTCTGGATATGTTATTTACATACATGCTATACATACTGTTACTGGGGGTGAGAAAATGTTAATTTGGAGTCGAGATCTTGAGTAACTTGTTTACAGTAATGGGATCGTGTAATCTGTAAACTCCAATCTTAAGTGCGTACTTATTTTTCAGGATGGAAAATAAATAACAAAAGCAACGAGATTTACATTCAGTAACCGGATTACCGTGGACTCGAAGCGATGTCACATAAATATATTCTATTTTTAATAGTGATTCAATCTCGTATTGTGCCTCCTATTATTTTTCAATGGCTTCATGATACCCGAGAGGAGGAGAAGAAGGGTTATCTATTAGAATTTGAAACTGCACAACTTTTGACTCAATCCTATCGCCATTTCTTCTCCGGTGTCAATTTGTGAATCATCCACTGAATCTGAGATATTTTCTGTTTTCGTAAACAGCGACTGAGAAGTGGAAATGTGTCATGGATTTTTTTGCGTCGCCTTTCTAGCCAGAAATATGCCAAAGGATTTTCAATTACATGTATTAGAAATTGGGATTGAAAAACGATCCGCCGGTTTCTCAAATATCATACGATGAGCACGGCCGGAGATTTTATCTAAATCCAGACTCATGAGGCCAACCTAAATTCCAAAGCGTAGTATCGATAAGGCTGTAACACAATACAGGCTCTGACGCTGACCAAGTCCTTCGTAAATAACAACCCTTTCATTAAGTCCGATACAACAGTTTTTTAAACATATTTTATGTGCTATATTATACTCGTTGAAAGATTGTTGAGTTATTTTCATATTTGATACATCACCAGTTACCAAGCACCATATATTGTTCATGTTTAAGGAATACGGAGAAAAAAAAACAATGGTCTGAATGGTCTGCCCTTGTAGCTCAGCCAAAGCAATCGTACTTCCATCACCGTCGCCACTGCCATTTATTTTGATTGAATAAACAAAACATGAGAATCCACCTCACTCCAGGAAAAGCATGGTCATCATAAAATAAACAGGAAATGTATGCTATTGTAAACATGAATTTAAAGAAATCCATTCGTTAACTCAGGTTTCCGATATCAATACTAGGAAAGACGGAAAAACCTGTTTTGATATCAAATTTTACAGGAAATAATCAATCTATCGTAAACCATGAAAATCGGAATCTAAAGTTTACATTATTTTTAGCCACGTAATGATCCCAACTGGACCCAATGGACATGACAGCTGTATATCAGAGAGCCCTGGCTACACATTTTGAAAATCATAGATATGTTTAAGCAAACTACTTGAGCACTCGACTCCATTTTACTAAAGACATCAACTTTCCCTTCAAGGCCAAAACCCACCACATCCTACTATGTATTCAGCTAGTCCTTTCTTGCCAAAAAATAAGAAATTATTGCAAAAGGCCTGACGGTACACTTCTATTATTCTATAGCACACAAAATTATCGATCCTGTAATAATACTTTGGACATCGTAGATTCTAAAAAAAGCTCTTACAAAGCAATTTCTCCTATTCTATTTGATATTAGGACATAGTACAAGTAGATATACACCGTAACTGCACCACTGCATATTGTACAATGGGAATAACAATAAACTACTCATGTATTCTCTGCCTTAAGGTGCAGGAAGACAATGTGGAATGTATGCATGCATTTTATTCAGACCGTCTACTTTCATTTTATTCTGCTTTCTTTACTTGCTCTCTACCAACAGGCTTGTTTCTCAGTACTTTCCTCCCTTTCCTCATATCTGATACATCTGTATACCGTATATCATCATGCACTAAGAATCTAAGAATTGAACCTTTCTTCATCTCTTGTTTTCCGTTGTCAGCATCATTGCTTAAAATTACTTGTGTGTAAAAAGAAGGAGAAGCATGCAGTATATAGAGAAGGCTCTTTCCATACTGCTTACCGAATTGCTATGCTCGGGTTTGCTCAAAGAGTATTTTAACATGAATGTCCTTTACATTAAACACGGATGTTGTACAAATTACATATAGCTATGAAATAGTGAAAACCCTAAACAGATATAATACGACAGAGATGTTTATTGAGACAGCCTAGAAAATAGAGCACCTTCTTTTTTAAGGACAACAATTTCAGAGCAGAAGACGTCCTCTTCCATTAAGTTCTTTATCTGTAAATGTTTCTTATGTGTACGTTTTTTGCTAAGTTTAATGACATAGCAGCTTAGAGGGAGAATGTTTTCTTAGACTTTCATTACAGATCTGTACATATTTGGACTTCATCCTATAAAATCTGGAAGTATTATAATTCCATATGAGTTGTTAGTTAGACAACCAAGAAATGAACTAAGCCTTGGGAGAAAGAACCTCTGAACTAATGGGAATTAACTTTAAATGGTATTCAGTCAAACGAAATAACTTGCCTTGTAGTATTTAAAATTATATTTCACAGGTTTCCTATTAAAGTGTTTTACGGTGTTCAAAAAAATATTCAATTGAACGGGAAGTTTGAGATTTACATGTAAAAGAATTGCAGTGTATTAGGATATATAGGATCTGCCGTCAAGTTTTAGAATAGAAGGTTAAACGAAGTGTTATGGTCGTATTTTCATCGGTCATTTGTGATCGAATTTTTTACTCGAAATCTTTTTTTTCAAAACCTGGATTGACTATCTGTAAACCGATTCTGTTTTGTTAATTTCAAAATCCAAGTAATTGTTATTTTTTAATTAAATGCCACCGAATGCAGTAGCTAATATTTCTCGTGTATATCTAGTAAAATTAAATAAATAAACAATTACATAGGCCAATCAATATAACTGAATTTCTGCTTCTGGTACAGTTTTCTTTCAAACCAAATGGCTGTCGCATTTATTTCTAACAAAGCGAATTTGAAACTGTCCTTTTGTAAATGCAGTACAAATGAAATATCATTGTAATTGTAGAAGATATAAGGCAATTTCGCATATTGGTGCAGTGCTTGTAGGTAGGTAACAGCATGGAAACACCCTATCATCTCGGTGTATCAATACCGTTATCATGGAATCCCATTTAGAGATATATCGGAACAAGGAGTGAATGATGAAACCAATGGACATTGGGAGATAACATTGACACTACCTCATACTGCTATGGAGAAGGAATGACTTTATAGTAAATTTTCATAGGGAATGGATTTTGTTAAAACTACAGAGCTGGAGCTTTTACTTAATTGTTTTCAACCTCCGTTGAAGTTATCAGGGTTTACGGGTTAGAGACATAAGCCATTTGGTATTCCATATCAAGTGATCAACATATTAAACTGTGGAGGTAAGGGCTGGGCAGGAAGACAGAGACTGCCTGAGCTGATTGTAAGAGTTTTATAATTTAGGAAAGCTAAATTTGTTACCAAAAGTTGTTTTTAGTTTGTATATATAGCTGAGGTTGAAGTGAAGTCGTTAAAAGTAAATTTCGTATAGTGAAGGATATTAAAGAGGATGGAGATTAGCTACTGCGCCTCATAATGTTTATGGCGAGGCGTAATTGAAGAAGTTTCCCGAGAAAATGGCAACTAAAAGTGGTTTCAGATTTGAATATAATGCTCTTTCATAAAATTTCAAATCAGGAGAGGTTAGGATTTAATGTTCGTACAAGTATGCCAGATGCAAATCCCAAATTTAAACCGTAAAGACTACTTTTACTATGCACTTTATGTCCTCCTCATGAAGCATAAACCCAGCTCACCATCACCATGATGGCATGCCATGATATCAATGGTAGGGCATCATGGAATAATACACAAAGGCAAGGAGTTCAAGTAGGATATACCACCTCCTCTTCTCCAGATAGATGTTACTCCTTACATAAATGTACACACATTTAAAGTATAATGGAGCCACCGGAACAGTAGTTTGTTCCAACTCTTCCAACTTTGCTGGAACTCCTATTCATCGAAACTTTCCCTCGTGAGGATGGCTGCTTTGTTTACCTTCTTCCTCATGACACATCCGAACTTGCTAGCCACCAAGGCTTTTGTCTGTACACCAGCTTGTAAAAGGTACCAACTAACATTCCATGGATGAGGAGTCTGAGGAAGTAGTTAGAAGCAAAGCCCCGTAAAAGAAAGGGATATAGTGATACATCATGTACATGTACAGAAACTATAGACAAAGAGAAGGGTCCCTGTGGACAGAATGAATTTCAACATGAGCGCTTTCTCCATTCCTTTCTCCAATTACGGAATGGAAACGAATGAAGCACAATAAATATAGCCGGCAGCAGAAGTACTTATTTATATGTCTACTTCTGTGCAAGAATCTATGTCCTTGGGGTCCTAACATCCGTTGCTAGGCTCAGGGATGAAATTTCAGTTCTCGGAGTTCTGGCTAACTAAATTGAGTTCATATGAACAAGAGCCATGCTCATAGAGCCGTCTCTTTCAAAGCATCCGATGGAGATACGATATATAGGTATGGATAACTGTAATCCGAAATAGAACAGCCAGTTGAGTTGTCTAGCAGACCGAGAACAAAGAGAACTTCATCCAAATAATATTATTGTTACACCGATAAAACAGGTCGTATTTCTATCAATTACATTAGCAATCAGCATTCCAACGGGCCATGAAACATATGACAAGACTTTATTGGTTGTCATGAAAAATCCTTTTCATTTTAATATGCGGCATTGCTAATCGAAAAATTTACTGCAGTTGAAAATTTGCAAGGGATAAAAGAAGCTAAATCTGATCCATGATTAATTCAACAAATACGTGCCGGAGCTACTTATCCTTTCAGAGCGACATAAGCAGAATTTTATATTTTTCAAAGTCATCAGGTTATCCTAATCAGGAGGGATCATTATATCCATGTTTGCATTTTGCAGAGATGATTTATGAATTTACGCTGACCAGTGAACAATGTCATTGTGCACATGAGTTTTTTTGTTGAAAAGTATCAGTAATCAAATTAACTTCATTCTGTCGCCAGTCGCTTTTCTGTGAAGTATGTAATATTGCTTTTTAAATGACAAAGAAACCTTTTAAGTACGTCTGACTAGTGAAGAATCCGTAATTGTAACTGGTGAATCCGAACTGCTCAATTTGCATAATATACCATCAACTGCTGACTCTAGACTTTGTTTTATATATTTTGAGGCACATTTTTACGAAAGAACCGTCACTGTCATAACGCTTAACTGGTCACTCTCAAAACTAATCAATAAACGTATTTGATATGAGACTCATCAATTTTCAACTGTCCATTTGAACATCATACATCGTATTTGCAAAATGTACCAAAATTATCGCTTATTTGGCAAAGATTGGACGTGAAACCTACCAAAAGTAAATACAATCATGTATGAAAGATAAGCAAATCTTCTGTGTACCAATAAGTTGAGTTGCTGAATTTTTTTCACCGGTCTGCACTTTCAGTTGCTCATTCATACGCGGTCTCGTTCATGTCAACATTATTGGTCTCGGTCTGCGACTAAATCGCAGTTTGTGTTTGCCCACATCAAATCATTTTTCCTGGATATGTACAATATACTTGAACTTCTATGGCTATATTTTTGCAAATGATAATTACTTGTTTACGATTCCATTTGGGATTGTATTTATTGTACTTGCATGACCGAGCCTGGCGGGCCTGGCATGTGAATAAACGACAAGTAAACATTATACAAGGTGAGTAGACTTTAAGCTTTTAATAGCATCTCATATTGTTATTAAGTATCCAAATCCATATCCATCTGCGAATGCTAGACTACTTTTCCTTTGTTACTTATACCTAGATTTGTCCATTCTAATGTAGTTTATGAATGAATCCCTTGTAAACAATTTATCAGTAATCCAAAGCTCGTCTGCAAAATTGACAATATAAATACCATCACATGCAACAGATAAATTACTCAATAAGCTTCATGGTTTCTTGGGATGAAATCGGTGAAGTTCACGGATGGCATGGTGTATGGGATATCATATCTAATGGATAATGTCTTTACGATTAACTCTCATAGACATCCAGTAATTCGATAGCTTCGGTTAGCCTCAACATTAAGCTACCATTTGTCTGTGCTGCATTAAATAATTAAACACGCTTAGGACTCTTTGCACAATAGAAACTTCGGATATACGAATGCAAGTGCAGCTGTGGATACTAGACAGATTGCATATTATTGCAGTTGCAATTTTGCAAAGTTCAATGGGTTGAGGAACTGAGGGATGGAAGATTAAAGGATAGAATTCACACGATTTCGTTCAGAGTCACCGATGCGATGACGTTACGTGGTAGGATCCGTATAAGCTTGGGCTTTTCATACAATTAACCTTGGCTGGCGATATGAATGACTTCCATCCTCATTGACTGAATGAGGATCAAAGACATTCAGCTGAACTTAAGTATGCTGAGTGTTATAGTAATTACAAGTTCGTACAGACTTTAAATTCTTACTGCTAGTTGTTGATTGATAATGATTAAATTAAGCTGAAAATATGCCTGAGGTGGTTTTTAGTTAGAATAGCCATCCTTACTACTGCCCATAAATATCCTATTCGAATACAAAACCTGTTACTTTGACAGTAAGGGTAATGATAATAAATAAGTGCGTTAATATCTACGAGGAGATTTATAATCCTCAGCGTGCCAATGTGAACACTCATGTTATGCACAAAACAACAGACGGGCAAAAAAGGAAATGTCTTGTTTTTCAACCAGCATTTTGTTTTGCGAAAAGACAGTTAAAAAGAAAAAAAAATATGTCTGTTCTCTTATGTACGACGGCGTGTGGAGTTACTCAAACTTTTGTCATCAACAGAAAAACACTTTTCATAATTATCCGTAGCTCGAGATTCGGTAAACAGAATTTTATCTTGTGGAACGAAAGGATTCTAAAACATTTGATCACAATCAAAATTACCAAGCTTCTCATTTAAATTAGTAGCAACGAAAAACAGAAAATTATTACTCTGATTTAAGTAGCCAAAAACTCAAAAAACAAATCCTTCCTTGTTTTTTCGTTAATTTCAAGTATTTTAACTTCTGTACCGTCATGCCCGCCCCAAATTTCAACCTCCCGACTGGAAAAGCCATTTTGAATGCTTGCAATGTTTAAATGTCATGATTTTTAATGTATAGCAAAAGGCATTGCATTTATTGCTGAACATTTAAAAACAAATCTTGTAAGTGAGATTGGTCCGCAAAATTGTGTCAATTATTACGAACGATTGACAAAAGCTGAGGTATGCAAATTATCCATGTAAATAGTTCTGAAATCATTCCTGACAGTTGTAGAATCAGTCATTACTTTTAATACATGCAACAAAGTTAGTAAAACAACAAAACTAAGCGTATTGAAACTACGGCATCTTTAGGTACATCTTAACTTCACCAGAAAAACGTGTGGATGAAATTTCGTAGGTAGCAACAGTGTTGAAGTATGATGGGCTTCGATCCTTGAGTATGGTTAGGGTTGGTAGAATGGGTTGACTAAAGCAATAGTTTTTAAGCGTCTATTTCAATTGCTGGTAGCCCCTTTTGGTGGTTACTGCATCGATGGTCAAATACATTCATTTTTTGATTGTTAACTCTGAGCTTACGAAGACGATTAATTCGACCGAACTCCAATGCATTTTGCAATCATTTTAAAATCTACTAACAATGAAAAATAACATCATTTCGATTTAAGTGATGTTGCCTTCGACCTATTCCATATTTTGACTTTAATATTTATACAATTTTGTATGGTTATAATTTATAACCTGCAGGTATTAGGTACCCAAATCCAAACCAGCTTATATTATAGTTTTGGCGTCAGCAGGGACTCTGAGAACAAGCTATATATTATCTGACTTTTAGAATATTTAAAGAATCTTTTATGTCGACCCAAGTAAGCAAGTGTTTCTTCCTTTTACAGTTGAGTCTTCATTGTTGCCTACCCCTTCTTTGCACGCCTAACTGAGTTAAAAAGAAAGTACATGAAAGCCAACAAGAGCAGTCTGGGTCTTCGAGGAGTCTGATTTTTTCAAACGCCTGGATGGGTTTGCTTTAACTATATAAGCTTGGCCTGACTCTTATGAAGGTACCTGGTCTGGTAGTGCAATAAACATGAGGAATATACAGACATCCGCCGAGCTTGCTACACAATTGATAACCCTAACCCAGGAGGTATTAGCTATAGCTTCTCGTAAGCTGTTGGCATGGTCAAAAAGTTATAAGGGAAACCAACAAGTTCGAATTAAAGGAGACCGACCCTTACTTACGTACGACCCTACCTTTAAACCGACTTGACTTTGACTATTATACTAAACCCTATATATTCCTAATAAGGAATTCATAAAGTGTTCACTCCGGTTTATTATTATTGATAATCTTCGTTTGGTTGATGGTTAATGTTCGCTGTTGGTAAGAAGACAATTTAAGCTACCTGGAGAAAATGTTTTTGATGACTGTAATAAGAACAGAAAACTCCCAGAACATCTCTTACTATACATTTTACATTTTCCAAAAAAAAACGACCCAACCGCTTAGACCGAAATAGAGATAGTTACTAAGTAAGGCAGTCTCTTGTTCCTTAGCCTACGTGGTATTTTTGATAATATAGGGCATCAATATTATTATTTTGAATTAAAAAAATGTATCCAATAAGAATGTGTTCAAGCAATCGATTTGAGGAGCACAACTCGGGAGCATCATATTTCAAGCCGTAAAATAAGATGGTGTTGCAACTAAAGCCTTCAACAATTACAAGCTCTTTATGCCTATATCTACTAATGTCCATTTTAGCGTAAGGTTGGTTATATTTTTTCACTCCCTGCTGCAGTTGGCAAGGTAAAAGTCAGGAGAGCGCATTACCTTTTTTACCTGCAGCACAGAAATGTAGCCCACCGATAACAGCTATGAAAAGGATAGGTAACGCAGGTAAGGATGGTATCTATCTTATACATAGAAATCCATATGCCTATAGTCAGTATGGCCATGATAATGATGATGATACTTATTTATATGAAGAAGAGGCTCCAAAAAACTTCCAACATCAAAAGCCTCCAACAACCTAGCTGGCAAAACCCATGTAGAAATTGTAATCCTCAGAACAAGGAGATAAAACCTGTTTTGTATTATGAATTCCGTTCAGCCACCATCACCGTTCACCAGAAAAAATAATATGATGGATGAATAAAAACCTTTCATTGGCTGCACACCAAAGCCTTGGAAAGAAACTAGAAAAACCAACGTACGAAAATGGCACCTTGACTCATTGTCACGAGAACTGCAATGCAACGTACTCAAAGTCTCATTATGACGAGTACCTCTGTGTATAAAGTACACATTAACATTCAGTTAGACATCCAAAATCGGAACTCTGGCTACAAAAAGCTGTAGAAATGGTGAATGGTATCGCCTTACTTCAATTTTGATTTTCCTTCATGTTATAAAAACGCTCATCATCCTATAATGCATACATGTGTTATTTTTATACAGGAGTAAACAGTTTCAGACTGAATCCTTCAAGCCCAATGTGCAAGTGCAATGCGCCTAACTACTACATACTAATATCGCTAATAGGTACCACATGACTGTTGCATTGACGCTGTAAGCATTAAAGAAGCAAGGTGTAAAAAGGTGAGTGAATTAACATGATGAGGATGAAGCTTTTTGAAATGAGGATTTGTCTGCTTACACAAGTGCAAGCTTCACCTCTAAGCGTGGTTTAGAATTATAGGGATAGAAGGATTATGGCCGATACCTATATAGTTTCATCCTCATACTTTGAACAGGACGAAAAGTAAAGCCTATTCTTACACGGAATTAATATTACCAAGACCAAAGGAAGAACCTAGCCACAAGAAAGAACTCTTCAGGTTTTTTTTTATCCCATCAGCCATCTCGTTACAATAATAGCTCGAGAAAAGTTTGTTTTTGAAAAGTAGCTACAGGAAGGAAGATAGACGAACGGTAGATCGGTAAAGGTTGTGGGAAGCTTAGAGTTTTATAACCCACCGTCCTCGTCATCAGTTTTGGCATAGGAATGAGGACTTTTTAGGAAATCATGTATAGGATTAACTTATCAACGAATTTCTTCGATGACATATTTTTGATATGTTTAATTTTTTAATTATAAATCAGTCTACTTTCCAAGGGATTCTTAAAATTCAATACACTGCGTGCTAGGACTAAGATAAACTTTTAAGTACATGCATCATATCTTCAGTCCAATTGTGCAAGTATTAATGCTTCTAAAGTAGAAAATGTTAATAGTTCATAGTTCAACCTGTTCAAGTCATTTTGAATGAACTAGTTTTGGCAAGCTTCAAGACTGCATAAAACGTCTTGAATCTTGAATAATCTGACAACTGTTTCAATCAGTAAGATCCTCAGAAGAGTAGCATCATCTTCATAACTCCGATCTTGAATAATCTGTCTGGCTGTAAAATGCATTTGAAGTTTGTTGATTTGATTTGTATGCTGATTGCATTTCAAAGTTTTCATAGTTTATTACATCCTCAACCCCGCATGCAATGCAATTGCAGTTTCTTTCTTACAATGATAATCCCAATCTGTTCAGGTTTTACAGCTTCTGCTTTTCATTTGACAAGTAAACTGTGCGTAGACACTTATGTAAAAGTAACAGGCAGCTTCCAATAAAAATGACCTGTAAATTTGTAAGCTCTGCGAAAACACTAAAATTGTTATCTGAAGTGTTCTTAACATCGAATGAAAGCGATCATTTAAGTTTATTACACCGAAACCGAGTATCTTACCACATTATTTTTCCTATCCATCTATTACGAACTACTCAGGAAAAATAACTAATTATCCCTGATCCCATCTACTCTGCTTTACTGAATGGAGTCATCGTCATTTATTCAAATTGTATTTTCTATAGCTCATTTCATTACCTAAATGTTTATTATCTTAAAGTAAGAAAAAAATCTGTCTTGGGGCTCTACAAGATTGACGACAAATCTAGATTAGAGATTCACTTACATACAGATCTGTTTGTTTGATAAAAGTTCGCAATCAGCACGACACAATCAAGATGAGTTCCTTCAATATCCCATGAACTATATGTACCTTGTGTTCTGCTCCTGTTGCCCTTTACGAAGGGCAAAATATTATCGAATTCACCCTTGTATGTAAACTATCTGTAGAAGATAGGAGAAATCGTAAGCAACTATTTCTACAAAGTTCATAAAGGACTTGAATATTCCAAGTCCAAATAATAACGCAAAAGAGCAGCTAGTTTATTCACAATCATCTCATCTCCTTTACAACCGGTTTAGACTTTAATAAATTTTATGACCGTTTTACATCTTGATGCCCCGGCATTCAATTTAAAGCATCAGCAACAGATAAGCCGAGATGTTAACGCAAATCGTAATCATTGAATTTATTCAGGTGCGTACCTTCGACCTCCGAATCCATTTTATTCACGTCACCTAAATCCTAAATGCCAGACTGTTCATCCTTTGAAACGAGTTCGTCCTCTCGTTTCATTTGTCGGATGCTGAAAAGTAAAGGTGAATCGGATTTGCATAAACACTCATCTAATCATTTCCATCGAAAATCAGAAGAAATTAGCATGACCTCACTGGACCAACTGCTGCAAAAATACAAATGAACCCATACGCGATTAGACACAACCATCCAATCTTCGCCTATAATATTATGTGCTTAGACTAGACGGACTTTGATTCATCAATCTCTCATGGGCCATCAATTTTTGTCGACAAGAGCTTGCAGTGGTATAAATATGCCTTTGATTCGACAGCTTAATTTGAAATCTTCATTCCGACAGTAGTACATAAATTATGGGTGTACTTTTGCTAGCCACCCCGACCAGGATTCATATTGAGGTAAATGGATAACAAAGGCAGAATCTCTACACTTTAGTATGGACTAGTATGTAATATGTAAAAGCGGTATGCAAGGATTCAATAATTCCTCAGAGTACACGACAGAGAAGGACAATGGTGTGGAAATAGCTTATTCAAAGTATGTAATTAGACCGTGTACTAAAAGTTATATAATAAGTTGGAGAGGGAAAAGCTGGATAAATATGATCTGATATAATAAATTATCATTATTAATGAAATACTACTCACTCAGCCCTCTGGAAATCCTTTGCCTCTGCCTTTGTCTACAGAAAACACAAGCCGCAGTAATACAAAACTTTCACTAAATCTAAAACACATCATAACAATATTTCACAGAGAAGAGCACAAGTCTCATCGTAACAACATTTGGCTATGAGCTTAGATGGGATTATCATCATGAATTACAAGGATAGTTAGTGCACAATAACAAAATATATAGCCTCCTGCCTGCCTGCCAACTTCCAAAACTTTCAGAACATGCAAATTTTAACTCAATTAGCTCCTATCTCAGCTAGTTCATATATGAGTCTGCCTACCCGTCATGCCAGCCATGTGACTTCTTTTGGTGAGTCCCCCAACTACTTCTTGTTATGAACTTAATATGAGTACATTTTCATTAATTATTCAATACGGTCCTCCACTTTAGAACCTCTAAGAGTCTTTGGTCTTCTTTTCCTTAAGATAGTGCAAATACGAGATCGGAATGAGTAAAGATGTTTGCGAGATCATGATTTAATTTATAGTACAAACAACAATTAATATTAAAGGAAATTCAGATGCAAGTAAGAAAGAAGAGGACAGGTTTCAGTTTTTAAAGTTTCCTGACGTCGTGGACGAGGTACATCTGCTTGGATACAAGGTACAAGGATGGAGACCTATACAGCAGATCCTCTTCTTACTTATTAGCTCGCCCATGTAAATGGGATTGCGAGCTTATGATCTCGATCTGTCTGTCCGTCCGTCCGTCCGTCTGTCTGTCGACACGGCTGGATAAAAATGAACCCCCGGCAAGAGCACACTGGAAGCTTT
>JAQFZA010000518.1:0-18236 GCA_034695115.1 Desoria olivacea | reverse complement strand
ACACCCACGTTTAATTGAAGGGTATAGAATTTGAATACTAAGAGATGTCTGGCAACCCAAAAAAATATCACATTCTGGTTGCGTTGCTAAATTTTAATATTATGGCAAAGAAATGTAGTTTATTTTAATAAGTCATTAATAGAATTTTCTACCAATTATTATTTGACTGCTATGAAATTCATTTTCTAATATAGATTATTTATAATACAAGTTTCTATCCACTCTTTAACCTAAAAAATACATATATGCTTAATTGATGAACAAATAAATACAGTTTTATGACGGAAAAACGTTAATCAGTACTTTGTTTCTTGATTGTATGTAATAGTAAACGTAATTTGGGACATTATTGATAATATAACAATTAACCAGCTTGTAAAATTGACTTAATACAACGTGGATCAGCAGAATTTGGAAAAACTAGTAATTGTCGAGTACACAATTACGGCTTCAAGTATATAATAAAGATTCGCTTTTATAAATGCGACGAGACTTCAATGTAATAATACAAATTGAATTTAATAAAGGTTGGGTTAGGTTACTAACCAAACCAAACACTATCCATCAATAATTAGTCACTATCTTCGCTCAATTGCAAGTCAAAACCGTCATAAAGACGGGATTTCTTTGATGGGGGCTCTCCATTTTCAGTTGTGTTTTTTGCATCTAGATGCCGATTGCCCGAATTGGTGTTTTCATTCCCATCGCTGTTTGAATGAATAGAAGCGGGTGAACTTGAACCAGAACTTGAATTGGAGCTGGAGTCAGAATCTGAACCAGCCTCTGAACCTGAACCAGACTCTGAACCTGAACCTGACTCTGAACCTGAACTAGATTCCTAATCTGAACTAGAATCTGAAGAAGGTTCTTCGTTTTCATCTTTAGAATCATGGGGGTCTTCGTTTTCAGAGTCCGAGCCTTCGTCGTTGCTGCTACAAATTGAGTCTTCATATCCTACCTTCTCTTCGGTAGTATCATGATTTTTCCATGCTTTCCAAATTGACTGAACAGCAAATGATGATTTCCGATTTTCTATGAGAGTTGTACGTAGAGTCGCTGAGTAGTGGGCATTCAATTTTGAAATAACAGCCAACACAAGCTCTTTTGGGACAAATAGTCCAACAAATCGTTCGAGTGTTCCCTGGTATTTGGCTGCAATTCGGATGGTTAGCATTTGATTTTTAGTTGCATTGGATTTTGCTGGCCTATACACATCTTTCACAGCATCCCACACTTGCAAAAGACATCCACGAAGAACAGTGACTTCAAATTTTCGACAGCCTTCGGTGCAAAACGGTTGTTCGCAAGGGACTTTCCTAGCAAACGACATTACATTATTTTACACGTTTATTCAAAGTGTGAAAAACATAAACATCAAACAAATTTAACAAATTTCAATACCTTAGCTGGTGTATGCAAAAATTAAATTTTCCTTTATTGTACAAGCTTTCCCAGCTGGTTTGAATCTCATTTCTTTTGTTTTCGTAATCAAGAGTGTCCCAATCCTCAAAATCGCATAGGAAGTGCTCGGTCTGTTTCAAAGGAAAATGTAATCTTTTAGTGACATCATCCAACCATGCATACCGAAATTGTATTGTTGAAAAATTTACCAGTTCACAACTCCAAGGAGTATATACATAATAGCTCCTAATTTTCATCGTCTTGTCAAAGAAATCTTCCGATTCGTCTCCAACATAGCAGCAAGCTATTTCTTGATCTTTACTTAAAAAGATTGGGTACCAGTTTGGGTCGGCTTGCTTCATTTTTGAAATTGAAACTTGTAATTTCATCCAAGAAACTCCTCTATCAGCCAAGATTCTAAGCAATGTGCAAGATTCCCTGCCCTGTCCAAACGTCTGCATTTCCAAAATCTTGAGGACCCATTTTTCGTTTACACCTAATATCAATTGAGTAAATTATGATAGTGTTCTACTCATCCCTTAAACGCAACTGTATAATGTACCTTTCATCCCTGGATCAAATTCACCCCTCAGTTTATCATCACGATAAATGTCGTTGTAGTTTTGAATCAACGTCTCCATCACCAGATTCTGAGCGTCCAATTTCATTCCCAAAGTCCGGTTCAGCAGATTGTTAAGATCACCCTTAAACACGTTCTTGTCGGAATTGGATTTAAAAAGTCCAACATTTTCAAATTCAATTTGGATAGCAGGCAAGTTTTTGTTAGCGAGTATGTCGTTCACAGTCTTCTTTGCTGCCTTGTTTCCAATTGCTGGAGACTCTGAAAATGGATGCACAAGTCCTTGACTGATATTGGACGATGCATCTCTTTCCCCATGACAAATTGCCCCCTAAGTAAGATATTTTATGTTATAAATTGACCTCGCTTATGTTTTGGTTTAGTCTGTAGACTTACCATCTTTTTCAAGCGCTCGCTAAACGATGTTGCAAATCTCAACTCTCCGGGGATGTCTGTGGTCAGGATAATGGAAATTGGTGGAACCACTTGATCGCTTCTATGAGTTCGACCAAGTTGCTGTACCGCATTTTCGGGCAGCCAAGGAATTTGGATGGTAACCTGGACTCGCTGAGTTTGATTCAGAAAAGTCCTACCTGAATGGAGGGAAATGCCGGTCGAACCCTTTTGAGAAATGATTATGGCTCGTTTTTCCCCATTGTTGAAGGAGTCTTTTTCTAAAAAAAATTTAAATAAGGTTAACCCATATGCTTTTCCAGTAAATACATTGTTTATCAAACTAAAAAACAACCATTTGCAATGTTCAGAGGTTTGTGGTTTATAGAAAATGGTACTCTGGTATATTGCGTCATTTCCACGGCAGGTGCATCTTCAGCTTCGGTTTCTGAGCTTGAATCGGCTTCAGAATTGGAATCGTCCCCAATTGCTGTTTTTTTTTTTGCTTTTGAAACTTCCAAATCTTCATCATCACTTTCATCAGACTCACATCCAAATTGTCTCACCGTCCGTCCTGTTATCTGTAATTTTTACTTTCAATAATATATGTGTCTTACTCTGAATCTCTACGGTTTAAGTATCTAAATTCACACCTCGGAAACTTCTGTTGGTCCACCCAGTTTCCAAATAATGCTGTCCAATGGATTCCTACCTAGCCGGTTAGCCAGCAAAAGGTATTCGTTGGCCAAAACTTCTTCCATGGTTGGTTTAATTTCAACTATTCGTTCGGGGAAGATATAAAGCTTGGTTTTCAGAATTTGAAGCAACATAGATCTACAAGTGAATTGAAATATATTAAAGTTCCAAGTTGGAATAGACCGAATTTGTAAAACAGATGGGATTAAACAAAAAATATAACCTGCAAAGCGAGTACTGCTGTATTGTGTGCAAATGTGGAGGATCTTTTTTGAAGCATTCCTGTCCAGTATGTTGTAGTGCAAAGACAAGACTGTATCGATCAGCAGGGTATTTTCTACATAAATAACAAATAAATGTCAAGCATTGTAACCTACATATTGTTACAAACAACAAACAAACAAACAAACAAAGCAAAATTTACCGTCTTAATTTTCGAATAATCCTCATCTTAAACGTCATGATTAGGGCTTCGAAAAAGCGCAAGTGTCGACCCCAGTAATCCTTTGGGTGCATTAACCATTTTCCAGTTACGATTTGTCCTTGTCTCATGTAGTTGTAAATACTTTGCCACTAAAAATGATGTAAACAAAATTGGAAATTAAATGCATATCCCGCATTGTTGGTAAATTATAAGCTTACTAGACTTGCTGCCATATTGTATGTCACTTTTTCATCGTCAGTCAATGGGCAAATATGCGACTTGTGATGAACTCCTTGGATATCCAGTTGACGGGCAACAAAGCTTCCGTTTGATTGTAAATAATTGGCAATCAGCTCCATTGCACCTAGTCCTCTGTTGACAATATTCAGGTAACGTTAAGCTTGGGAGTGTGTTTTGGATAAAAATGAAAGAATATTGTACTAACCTAACCGACATTTTTGCCTTAAACTCCTCCACATCTTTAAATGGACACCCATTGCCCCAAAGCCCTAGCCGTCCCATATATGAAAGATGGGTGGGCTCTGTACCAGCGGTCGCAGTGACATACATCATTTTTGCAAAAGGAAACATTTCCTGAATCCAGTTGACTGCATCTGTAGCATTTGTTTCGTTCCTAACGCTATGGCACTCGTCAAGAACGATCTGAAAATTAATAACTATGATTAGTTAATGACAAGATGCTTTAATAATTACTTTTTTCAAAACTTGCCATTCCAGAAAATTTTGCCTTAAGCCAGTCCGCGAGTTTGAAAAGGTTACAATGGCCAGTTCCTGAACGAAGCATGGAATATGTCGTAAACATTATGCCAGGCAATCCGTTGGACATAGCTTGCTCGGTTTCGGGTGAACTTTTTGTTCCTGCAAACAGAAATACTGGAAGTGGACAATTAACTTCCTGTAATTCCATTACAGTATCATCCTTTAACTCTTTGGTCACTGATATCCAAACAGCCTTATCGTGTCCGTTAATTAGGTTTTCATGAATCAACAGGGAGCAAGTACGGCTTTTTCCTGTACCAGTCATGTCCCCTGAAAGTAATAACTTAGGTTTAGTATAATTGTTTTCAAAGGTTTTAATTCGTTTATAGAAATCGACGAAAGAAACAAAGTTACGTACCCAGATAAAACCCAGGCTGTTCCCCGTACAATTTGTCTGATGTAAAACGAGACATGGCATGCAAGGCTGCTTCAATTTGGGCACCAGACACTTTATTGTTGGCCAAAAGCTCTGGATGCCTTTTTAGAACTTGTAGTTCCGAGTATGTTGGTGTTGGCAAGTTTTGGAATGACAGACTCCCTGGGACACATAGGGGATGTGGGTGAGGAATCTGGTACTTTTCTGGCACTGTATGGAAAATGAAATCAATATTTGACTAATTTTCCTTTGTACTTAAAAATGTTAATTTCCTTAATTACTGTTACATGCTTACGGTAATGTTAGTTTCTTTAAAACCAAATGAAAATGAGCTTTTACAGATTAAAAATGTACCGCATACATTTATATTCTGTTCTTATTCTTTCCAATTTTGTATTAGTTGAAACTTTTAACCAACAATTTTTCTATTCTATTCCTATTCTATGCTAGCCGAATTAGTTTGATATTTTAGCCAAACATGTTTACACACACTAATCTATTCTATTCTTATTCTATGCAAGCCGAATAAGTTTTATATTTCAACAAAACATGGAATCACTATTATATTTCCTACCTACCTATATTTTTAACCTACTCTATTCGATGCGAATAAGATATTTTAAACAAACCTATTTACAATATTATATTACGTTTTTATTCTATGCTCTAGTTGTGTTATTTATTATTCTAGTTAAACGTTGAACCAAACAATATTCTATTCTATTCTATTCTTATTCTATGCGAGCCGAATAAGTTTGATATTTTAGCCAAACATGTTTACACTAATTATTATATTCTTATTCTATGCGAACCGAATAAGTTTGATTTATCCAATCAGGTTTACACTAATCTATTCTATTCTTATTCTATGCGAGCCGAATAAGTTTTATATTTTGGCGACTCATGTTTACACTAATCTATTCTATTCTTATTCTATGCGAGCCGAATAAGGCTGATATTTTAATAAAACAAGAAATCCCTTTTATATTCTATTCTCATTCTATTCTATGCGAATAAGATATTTTAAACAAACTTTAATCCGAATAAGTGCTGGATTAGGTATGGTTGAGTTGGTTTCCTAATCTAATCAAATCTACACTTTGCAAACTCCTAAATACATTTATCAAAAATAAAATGAAATCAACTTACGATGTGAACAAGAGTATGGTCCCATTTTCATTTCACCCGGAAGATACTGTAGAGTCATGTTTACACTCTTTGACTTAAAATTATAATGTGTCGACTTGGAGAATTTTTAAATGACGTCTGTGCACTTCAACCGAAAGTTGATTAATGGATGGGTCTAAGACGAATTAAACTACAAGTCAAGTACAAGTAGCGTTGCATCAACACATTACGGAGACAGCTAGACTACGATGTATCTTTTACTTTACATTGAAGTCGAAATCAGAAAACCAAACTTCTGTACACATTTTGTGATTTGTTTTCGAAATCGATGCATTGTTCATCCAATAGCAAGTTCACTCGGTCAGACTCAGCGTTAAGGTTAGTAAGAATTTCGCTCGATTAAAAACATTTCGTTTGTTCTATTCCTTAATATTCAACTTCTCTATTTTGACCTCACAGCACACTGGCTTCATTAAACATGGTTCAAACAATGCAGGGTCAACCAGAAAGATTCATATACTCCCTTCAACTACAACAGTTTCACTTGCACTTTCAACAGCTACCGAGATACTAATATGGTCTGCTTGCCTACATATCTATTTTTGATCGTCGATTGGTTTAATTTAACGTATTTTAGTTTGTACTGATATACCTAATGACCTGTTTCTCCCTAACCTTTAGCCATCCATCTGTAATTCCAACTTAATATTTCTCCGTACTCCAGATAAACCATTTGTTTTATATGCTCCACTTACAAAACGGTCCTTTTTGGCGTATCTATGCATTGATAACATTACAGATTGAAAAATAAATCAAAGAAAACTTGAACTTACTGTTGAAAACGTTGTACACTGACATTTTACCTTCGTTCCAAGTAAATTGAAGAGTCATTTTAGCAATCCGTGTATAATTTAATATATAAACTTCAGAGTTCAAACTTGGGAATAATTAGAAAAGTATTGATGAAACTAGAATGAGATTTGTAAACTCAATTTCCCACCACTTTTCAAGGACGAGGAAATAACTGAGTACCAACTCGGACACCAGTCCATAGATGTCGTTAAAATACACGTCCTTACTACCCAAACTTCCAGAAACTATTAATACTGTTAACAGATGGCATCTGAGTGGTGACAGTAAATCATTCACAATTTATCCTGGTTGTGTCCGGTCCGGGAAATTTCGGTCCGGGAAAAGTTCGGGAATCATTATTTTTTCTGCTATAAAATCTCTTAAGCAATAAAATATCCCTGTATTCCATCCGCATCGCATAATAATGGAATAGAATATATACATATATTCATCAGTTCAAGTTGCATTTTATAATAATTTCTACCTGATGACCTACACTTTTGGACTTACGCAATGCAAATAAGACAACTATGTAGGATTGGAATTTTTTTATTATTTAAGATTGTGTGTAATAATTGTTAGAAACAGTTGCAAGTCTATTGGCTTGCTACATTTATTTTCTACCTTGATAATGGATATGGTGACCTGCTTTGTCTCAACCCAGCAATTTTAAATGATTTGTGATAATAATATTTTATTATCAATGAACAGTTTATTTTAAACAAATATTAATTGCGTATAGTAGTAACCTAACCAAACCAAACTTAACAAATTTCAAAAAGGGATAACAGAGTTTTTTGACCAAAAACTGGATGATTTGGTTTTCTAAACTTTTAAAGCAGATAATAAGCTTAAATACTAATTATGATTACATTTTTTTTAAATTCCATAAAGGAACAATAACCTAATCGGTACAATACATTTCATTTAACTAAGTATTTTTCGTGGACAGTTTAGTTTATACTAGGAGTTTAATATGCTATCAACGTCACCAGTTGGCATCTGAAAAAAGTTCTCGCGGTCTATTGGCAGACTCCACATCGGATTTGTATGTTTCATCTTTGTGTAACACGCAACAGTTGATTTTCCAAATACCTTTTTGCTGGACTCTCCTTGAGGGTTCAAATATTCTGAAATGATAAACAATTTTTTTAATCAACTGTACCTTTGCAGTTTAAAGCTGTGTCGCTTAATATTTGGTTACGGTGCGAAAAATATTTAATAATAATAACGTTTATGATTACCGTAAAGTTTGACAACAAAAGCAGACACAATTTGATATTCTGGACTGCGGGTGGACCTCAGAGCGGTCATAATCCGATCTTTGGCTACAGTTTCTTTTGACTTCTTTGACTGCTTGGAATTTAGAATTGTCCCCCCAATGCGAAAGTACAGCAGTCCAAGCTTAAAGTAAAAAAAATCGATCTGTTACCAATTCTAAAAACTCATATTTAATATATTGAAATAAGTATCAGGCACCTACTTTTCTTTGTTCAGTCCTATCAGTAAACAGCAAATTCCAGTATGACGGCTCCTTTAAAGTGCAATACTGTGTTAACGCTTCAAATATATATTTTGGATGAACGTCCTTGCAGACAATCTTCCAAGTTTGGATTGCACTTTCCTTGTTGAAATTCATGTTTGCTGAATAAAGACTTCAAATTATTTATACCTCACTCTAATATTTACAGAGATGATTCACTGGGATCCTTCTTCACCGGCGCCAAAAACTTAATAAAGTCTATTTGCGTTTTCAAAGACAGTTTTGAGGAAACCAAAAGTTGCATCTATGGGTAAGTCGTTTCGACACAATGTTTGGTTGATTACATTGTGGGCAACTTGTTCTTGTAACAGCGAATAATAATTAGCAACAATATTCTCTCGCGTCGATTGGTCTCTAATTTTATTGAAGGATACATTTACAGTACCACTTGATGGAACTACGGTCAAGAACTTGTACTGCAAATGTATTATTCCCATTCTAAAAATCCTTCCTTGGTTTAGCAGTAATTCTTCCAAATAATTTCTCATGTACTGCTGCAGGCACCGCATCTCTATTGGGCGACCTTTCAATATGTACGTGATGCAACTCCTAACCCAAGCCAAATATAAATATTCCTTCATGTATTCATTGGTTGTAAACAGCAGCTGGACATATTCATCGGTTGTGACAACCTTTTGTTCTTCAGTGCATTGTTTTTCTTCCAAAGTCTTTAATTTGTTTTGCACAGCTTTTGGTTTTTTAATGTGTCCAAAACAAAAAGCGCTTTGAATGGCACATGATACAATTAAATTCGCTACTTTTTTAATGACAGTCCTCATTTGGCGTTGATTAATTAGCCCCGAATCCAATTCATATACAGCCGAGTCAAGTTCACATAGGGGAAGGAAGTACTCTTCTTCAATTTTGATTTGTTCGGCAACTGCCTTTATAATATCTCCAGCAGCTGCATTCAGGGGTTGAAAACGTAGTTCAGGTTGTCGTTGAATGATTGGAAATAACCATCCCAATGTTTCGTCTCGTTTTTTGTAGTCTGACCGCGTGATTCCCAATGCCATAATTAGCCAATTTGGGTACATTTTCTTTCCCCTCCTCCAGTAGACGTTTCCGTAAATTGAAAAGCAAATAATAGCCTCTGCTGCCAGACACAAGAAATAATCTCCTGTAATTAAAACCAAATTAGAATGAAATGTACCCAATATAAATAAACTAGCGTTTGCAGAAGATGGGGAAAAATATCAAAAATTTTACCGGGATTTAGAACACTCAGATTTATACATGTTTCTCCTGATTGAATAACATCAACTCTGGTTTGAACATGACGTTTCAAAACTTGAACAAACGGCATTAAATTGACATCAAGGTGTAAGCGCAATTGATTTGTTGCCACTTTACAAAGGCATTTAGCAATATTCTTAGCGTTCAAATCTGGATGATTGTCAATCAGTTGAGTTATTCCTTCCACATCTTCAATATAAAAATCGCCATCCAGCCTCACTATTGTTTCAAAGCGAGCTGCATATTGTCTTTTTTCAGTTGCAATGTCTCTTAATTCTCGTTCCACTGCCTGAATCGTATTGAGAGCATTTTGCCAAGCCCTCTTGTAACGCTTACAAAATCCAAACGCATATTCTTGGGGACTAAAGAGGTTTTTTGCGTAATTGGGAGTACCAAACTTTAAAGACGTTCCTTTGTGTTGGTTCTTGAACACTTCAGAGTAAAACTTGGCCTCTACAAAATGAATGTTTTCTCGTGTGTTAAAATTTTCCAGATTCAAGTAAAAGTTTCCTACTCCTTTTAAAAGGCATACAAAATACTCTTTTGAAATCTTTTTTTTATCAAATTCTTGTCGAATTGAATCTCTGTCCCATACTAAAGTGTTGTTGGGACAAGTATAATCCAATGCATGGTGGACAATAATTTGGTTTACATAATCAAAGTTGACTAGGCCTAGTATGTTCTCTAGTCCTTGTTGGTATTCAAAGTCTTGTCCAAATCTGGCCAGAATTAGTCGAATGTCCATAACTCGGCCACAGATACGGTTAAAATAATCTTTTGTTCTCTTCAAGAACCGGTTTCCAAATAATTCAATGTCGGCTGTATTGATGATTCTTTTTTCGACATTTTCCGAAATCGCCCTCCACTGTGCCCATGTCGTTGTATCATGCATCCCGTTGACTATTTCGAAGCTCATGTCTCTTAATTCTTTTGACACGAGACCAAAGTTGATGTGACAGTCCAATCCAACACTTATTACCAGAGCCACTGTCATGTCATGAAACTTTCCTAAACTGACTTTGTAACTTTTGCAGTTTGTGACTCCCAAATCCAGTCCCTTAAAAGTCGATGGGTAAACGATGTCCAATAGAAAATTACCGAGCAAAAAGTGGTCTGCAGTCCTGATTACTCCAAAGTTGGTAGAAGAAAATATAATTCCGTCAAGTTTTCTTTTTAAAGTCCACTCAGTTTCATTTACCGATTCTATATTGTAGGTCATTTTTGGTTAGGTTAGTGACAGCTAATTCAGATAATTGTCCAGGTAATATCCCACTGGTATTGTTTACTCGGGATGATATCAAGAATGTTCCTACATTGCTGTAAATACTAAGCAAAAAAAACAATTGGGTAGTTTGTTGTGGTGGTTTAAATAAATAGACAATGTATGCAACAACTACATATATGCATTTAATACTAAAATCATTGTTTAAGCAATCCTAGTCAGAGATAAATAACCACTATTATAAGAGTAAAATACAATTAGGTCATCTCAATATCAGCAAATATTTTATTCTATCAGCATCGCATAAGAATAGAATAGAATTGTCTAATCATCACTCCGTGATATAAGATGATAATACAATAGAATTTTATCTAATTATTACCCAATGTCGCATATACTATTTGGATAAAATATTGTACAGGTTCGATAGTTTATTTATTTATCTAGATAAGGTTGAATCATTTTTGGTAGACCCAACCCCAACTAACAAATTTGGCTGCACATGTCATGTGAGACAATATTGATATTATTTTGACATCTGTTTTATTCTATTCTAATGCTAAGCTGTTTGAATGAACCTATCTGGAGAAAGGTGCTGTACCCTCTACTTTTTAATACGGACACTGTTATGTTAGAATAAACATTTTCGAAAGAATATCAACTTTTGTGAATAAAGTTTACTATTGATTACGTAACCTTTTTTGGTTGGTTACATTGACAATGTAAAGTCTATGCTATTCGTATTCTATTCTTTTAGAATATACAAAAGTAGGAACCCTCGTAGCTCTCTTTCTCTGAAGACTGGTTTATATTTACCATTTGGTCAATCGTTTTTTTTATTCCTATTATACTACTTACGTAATTAACGATGGATACATCCTAGTCCTTCACGATTCTAAAATTATCTGGTTGCCCCTAGGAACTTTTTCTTATTGCACTGAACTTCACACAAACTCAAGCTCGTCTGAACATCAAAACCAGTATCTCCTCCATTATATCAAATAGTTAATACCCAGCGTTGATTTTCAATTCTTCTAGCTTTAACAAGAAAATAAAATATAATAGCCAAACTGAAAATACAATAATTATTTCATACATAAAAGATATTTGGTCATTTTACTTTGAGCTATCGTGCAGGGCAGTAAGGAAAGTAAAAGTTTAACGTGGACATCAAATAATTTTGGATCCCTAAGGACCAATCTGGCTAAAACATCACTTTGGTAAGTATGTCATAATATTTTCAACCTTGATTAAACCATCATGTTTACAGATATTCTAGAAGAAATAGAATAAGAATAGCATAGCATTAATGTTTTATTCAGTATCAAAAATAGTGTATGCAATCTGAAGAGAATAATCTCGTATTAAAACAATAAGTAGAGAAGTTGGAAGTCAAATAATTTTGTATCCCTTACGGACAAAGCTGTTTAAAACATAAGTTTGGTAAGTATGTCATATAAATCGGAAATAGATATTATTTTCAGCCTTGATTAAACCTTCAAGTTCTCAGATATATTATAGAAAATAGAATTAGAATAGCATGGCATTAAAGCTTTCTAAATAGTTTGGTTAGGGTAAGTAATTGTAGATAATAAAATAGTGGAGTTTCGTTTTTTTTAACTTTACTTTAATGACTGGCACGCCTTTGTCACCCGTAAGCCAAATTTATGTTCCACTCTGTTATCAAATTTTTGCGTCATGTTTCGCACCAGGGTACATTTGGAGCGCTCTTTCCAATTATTATGGCAGTCTTATGACTATCATAGATACTACATTGTATTCCATTTACTGTTCCTCTCAGTCAATATTTACAATCATACATTCGTTTCCGTTTTCAAATAAACAAATTACTGGTATTTATTAACGATTTAGGTAACAAGTATGGCTAACGGAGACTTGCCTCGAAAACTTCGAAGTTATATAGACTATCCTGACGTCATTGAGTGGATGGAGTTGTGCCAAAAGCAAGATGACAAGGATTTTGAAGAATATAATCCTGCAGAGGTATTAGGCAATGAAATCACATACAATGATTAGTTTCAAAGCCACACTTATCCATTTCAGCATCCAAATGACAGAGTGTATATGCTTATTGGGGTCAGAATGCAGACGGGAGTTGAAGACATGTTGAAGAATAAAAAGTGCTGTAAGTTGTCTCGAATATATATTAATATCAAATCAAGTAGTGAAAATACTTTTTTGTTAGCCTCCTTTGACGTCTTGGTGGCTTTCATCAAAATGTGGTTGAACACAAAGGGTTCCATCTGGATTCTTTCATCATCCTTCTGGATGTCGTTGTTTGTAGTGAGTCTTAATATACCAAGTTTTTTTAACTAATCACAAACCATCTACTTATACAAAACTACTGTTTCAGGCGAGCAAGAAAGCTGAAAATCAGATATGGGCGAACGTAAAACGCATGAAAAACTTCTTCTTGTACGACCATAATGGATCCATCAAAAAGTGCCAAGACGAATTGAAAAAGTCTGGTTATAGTGAAAGTCAAATTGCAAGTTTCTATATCTGGATGATGGCCCACCCTCATAAACCCGAACTGCTTTGATAACAAGTCATGATAACTATCGGTTGTAACTCGTTCAGTGTCATTATTTCTTTAATAATCGATGTTTACAATTCTTAATATGCCAGTAATAAAGCAAAACATTTAATTACATGTATACTGTGTTTTAAAAGCTTGCAAATTCAGATTTTTTGTTTTTATTCAATTTTTTTTGTCTTGAAACATTTTTTTAGACTATCCTGATATGAAATATTCCAGCATATTGCCTGTAACATACTTTTTTGGGTCTTCAAAAACAGTTGCAAAAAACTCCTGCATCAAATGTTCAGGGTTATCACCAGTCACCACCTTTAACATTTAAATTGATATCAACTATTGCAATTCAAATGTCTGTGTATTCATTTAAATCTCTAACGTTTGAATCTTGCATGATGGTAGCCCAAGTAGCGACGTTGTCTAGGTTTGACTTTAAGTCTTTCTGATAAATAACTTCCAGTATTCGTTCCCATTTTCCATGACCAACATTCCTGCTATTGTATTCTTGCACTAAAGCTCTGATTGGTTTACCGGTATACACCTAAACAATTGATAGCATTGAAGTAGATTATTCATGAAATATACACGAGAGAATTTAGATAAAAGCAACTTGCTTTTGCATCGTGAATGATTTTTTCCCAGGTAACAATATCGTCAAGTTTACTTTTCAAATCTGCTTGAAAAATCACTGAATCTATTCTGTTCCATTCTTCTGTAGTCAAGGCTCGTAGGGTATGCATACTTGAATATCCGACACTGATTTTTTTTGCGCGTTTGGGCTGAGGCTATTTTAAGAGTATCGTTTTCAATTTATTTAATTAATCCTTCTATTCCATACAAAAACGTACCCTTATGAATTCAGTTGATTCCCATTCTTCAGGGACTACTGGCGGCGCACCCAGCAGACGTTCAATATCTCGATCTGACAAGTGTTTTTCTGAAGATTTGTTCTTGTTTTGTTTATTCATTATTTCCAATCCGTAATTCTGCATGTTGTATATTTCTGTTTTTGTATGGCATTTTTTCCAACTCTGTAAAGCGTACAAAGTTTGTAAACATCGTTTAATTGTAAATAAATGGCCAATTTGTCTATACCTCAACATAATGAAACACCAATGCATCCATAGCAGACAGGGGTTTGTTGTTTACGACTTGATGTCTTCCAAGCACTCTTGGAAATACTCGAAATAAAGACTTTTTCGCATCTTTGCAGTACTGTTTGTAGACATCCACATCCTCCTATCGGTAAATGATACAGTTTTTTTTTAAAAAGCTGTTGACAAGTTAAAATAGTTAAGTAGTTAACCTTAGCGTAAATCCGCTGCAATTGAACATCTGTAAGTGTTTGGGGATTTTCGTTTTTCAGAAGGAGCTGTATAATATCTTTGATCATTGATTCGTGTGTCCTTAAACTTGCTGTTACACTTAAAGCAATTGGAATTTGATTCCTAAACAAGGTCTCTCTCTTCAAAATATTTTTGGAAACAACAGCAGCTTGTACCTGACTTTTTAAATCGATTGGATCTGTAATTCGGTCCAACCATCTGTTGGCCTTAAAAACAAAATAAGTTACAAAGTAATCAGATAAAGAAATTACCATTCTATTTTCACATTTACCAATTCGTCTTCATTTCCTGTAAAAAACAGATTTATCCATTCCAGATAGTCCTCCCAGTTGAATGCTTCTTTTTTTCGTATATTTTGTCTCATCTCAATGGTCTGAATAGTTTCTTGTATATCAGAGGAATTTTTTTTTGCATAACGGTTTCTAAACCCTTTCATCTTTTCTTGATTCAACAGATCTTTAAAATCAACGTGTTCAAGTAATTCAAGATTGTCGGATGTAAGTTTCATAAGACGCTCTTTGAGAAATTCTTGATGGAATCCTTCAATGTGCTATGAAACCAGAATTTAAATTAATGACAACATTATTTTTTTGTAAAATCCAAATCTAGCTTATGCGGGTGAAATATTATACCTCTGTTTGGTAAGCCATCGACCAATCGACAAAATCTCTATCCATGTACAGTCCTTCCTGTTGGCGCACGAAGTTGATTACAGCCTTGTCTTTTTTTCTTGAAAACCTGGGACGAGGTCCCAATTTGTGAGTATCCACAGGTCGGTCCAAAGTATCATCCCCCCTATTACAATATACTTTAAAGAATGCTTCAAGTTTTGTAATTTATAAAACTTAGAATTGTAAATACGTTGACAAACCTTTTTAAGGAACATAGCCACTTCAGAAATGAGTTAACTTCTACTTCATCTATCCCACCGCAAACCAAACCATCACGAACCCGGTGTAGCTGTTGAGGCTTCAAATAATACAATGAAAATTCCTTTCGAGTGATTTTATGTCCATCCCTCCACAGACATGCCTACAAGAAATAACACACTTTTAGCACAATTTATCTCCTTTAGTTCAATAGTATATTAGATATGTTATATAGTACTATATCAACTGCGGTATCCAAAAAATTGTTCGGATGTTCGAGCTTAAAAACGTCCTGATTTCGAATCCACTCTCTCGCGATGCAATCCAAGAATACGTCCTTTCCTATACAAATTTAAGTGCAGATTCTCTACAGTAGTTTTTATAATTTACCGCCTTACCCATAGAAATCCAACATTTTTTTGATTGAATTTTTCCAAGTGCACTCCGAAGCTCTTTAACCGCATTTGCTTGGCGACTAATGATTACTTCCGTCTCCGTTTTCATCCGCAAATGTTTATTTGGAACTCCACCCAACTCCATTGCACCTTCGTATACAAAATTTGAAGAAATTCAGCTAGAATCACAATATTTTAAAATTGTATTTGGATTGTTTGATTATGATTTTATAATTTCAAAAATGTGTACTGTGTTTGTACACTTTTAGATTGTTTACTGATTACCCCTGACTGAACGAAAAAAAATTCCTGAACTGAAATTTAAGAAAACTGCGAATTCGCCCACGCATATTTATACGTCAATCATACTTTTTATTGAACTCGATATTTAAGTAACGAAAATTGATTTCTATTATAACCATCGATTTACAGAATATGTGTACTACAACTTCTGGCGTATTTTGGTTGTTTAGAATACCCATGCCTATTTTGTTATTTAAATACAACTTATTTAAATTATCCAAATAAGCCATTTCAAATTTTTTTGGAGACCCCACTGTTTGGGTAAACTATTGGTGATACTAGTAATGATGTTTTAATTCTATGCTATTCTTATTCTACTCTTTTGGAATAAACCAATGTACATTGTAATTTCAATAATTGTTAACCATGGTCCCAGTTTTTACATAATAATAACTTTCAACTACTTACAAAATGCCTGTTACCTTATTTGGTTGTGTGGATTGTTCATGCCTAGACTGTACTTTAAATACAACCTATTTTAAATTAGCAAGATAATAAGTAGATTCAAGGCCATTTAAAACCAATGGATCGTACCCATAACTGCTTGGCTAAACTATTAATGATGCTTGCAAATATGTTATTCTATGCTATTCTTATTCTATTCATTTAGAATAAACCAATGCACATGGTAATTTAAATATCTGTTAAACATGATCCCAGTTTTTACATAATGACAACTTTCAACTACTTACAAAATGCCTGTTACCTTATTTGGTTGTGTGGATTGTCCATGCCTAGGCTGTACTTTAAATACAACTTATTTTAAATTGCAAGATAATAAATAGATTCAAGGCCATTTAAAACCAATGGATCGTACCCCTTACTGCTCGGCTAAACTATTAATGATGCTAGCAAATATGTTATTCTATGCCATTCTTATTCTATTCATTTAGAATAAACCAATGCACATGGTAATTTAAATATATGTTAAACATGATCCCAATTTTTAAATTAAGTTTCCGTTACTTACAAAATTGGTGCTACCTTCAGCCTTGTCCTTTATGGTTTTAAAATTGTGTATATTCCACCTGCCACTTTGTTTTACTTAACTACACTTTTCAGAAGCTCGACAACGTATGAACATAAAAACCAATATCTACTCAATTATATGAAATAATCAGTATCAGGACTGTCAGAAGCAGAAGGTAACCGACCGCAATTTACTTCCCTGATTTACAAATTCATACATCTTCAAGATTTTAGGTTCTGTCTCTTACGATTTAAATCATATACTCTAAGAAAATACTTTACTCTTGAATTCTATAGTATGAGCTAATATTCTTTTAGAATAGAATAGGAGTACAATAGAATAATAATATCAGGCACCCAATAAAATATTATTTCTTTGGAAACGTATAAGAATGGAATGGTTGCTGGGCCATGACAATTGCTACAAACTTTTGTAGCACGTCCCCTATGGTGTATCATATTTTTGTAGTGCATAATACGGCAGCTAAACATTTTTGTAGCGCCTCGCTTATGGGGAAACAGATTTTTGTAGCGTTTAATACGGCAGCAACAAATTTTTGTAGCTCCTACTCTATGGTGAAACATATTTTGTAGTGCATGGGACATCAGCTACAAATTTTTTTAGCGCCTCGTTTATGGTGAAACATATTTTTGTAGTGCGTTTGACATCAGCTACAAATTTGTGTAGCACCTCCTCTACGGTGAAACATATTTTTGTAGTGCGTAAGACATCAGGTACACATTTTTGTAGTACCTTTATTATGGTGGAACATGTTTTTGTAGTCCATAAGACAGCAACTACACATTTTTGTAGCACCTCCTCTATGGTGGAACAGCAGCTACTCATTTTTGTAGCACCTCCTCTATGGTGAAACATGTTTTTGTAGTCCGTAAGACAGCAGCTACAAATTTCTGTAGCCCATCCTCTATTGTGGAACAGCAGCTACAAATTTGTGTAGCACCTCCTCTACGGGGAAACATATTTTTGTAGTACGTAAGACATCAGGCATAAATTTTTGTAGTACCTCCATTATGGTGGAACATGTTTTTGTAGTCCATAAGACAGCAACTACAAATTTTTGTAGCACATCCTCTATGGTGGAACAGCAGCTACTCATTTTTGTAGCACCTCCTCTATGGTGAAACATGTTTTTGTAGTCCGTAAG
>JAQFZA010000517.1:0-18253 GCA_034695115.1 Desoria olivacea | reverse complement strand
ATAAATAATTGTCCTCATGATTCCGAAGGTAAAAGTTAAACAAATCCTCAACCTAGCCTAAATTTTTGTGATCACGATAAGGTAACTTATTTTAATTTAGACCAAGGTGTAATTGAAGATGCCCGTGCTAAAAAAGAAAATAGGGACTGCGAAACCTGAAACCTTCATCAGTACATAGACGTTAAGAGGTTTCAAGGAATCAAATTAGCCGATAAATTTCAATACGAGATCTTATATATTTCAAATTATAGAAAAGATACGCCCAAGCCCCGTCATTTTGTCTCAAAAGATAAGGGTGTCTAAAAAGAAGCACCACATCATCATTTTCATCCTGAGCTTTCAGAAAGAGAGAACACAAGCAAAAAAAATACACACAGCAACAGCACACAGGCATTTACAACGTCCCTTCTTGTAGCTAACAAACTAACAACCAACACAAGGTTTGGCCTAACTGCTTTTGTACATTTAACAATTTTTTTTGTGTCCATCCGAAATCCAGCAACAAATGCGTTCATCATCATACACATCACACATACATGTTGCATTAGGTTTCCTTTCAAAACAGGTAATGCAATATCACTTGCCTTAAGACGATAATAATGTATTTTGTGTTTGAAGTTTGAATACATGCATGCATTGGCCATACAGCTTAGAAGTTGGAAGTTGAGGAGTCGAGTAAGTTACTGCCACATAGAAATACACTTTGTAAGTCATGCATCTACATTCTAGTATGGATGGAATATGGACACCATAGAATTATTATGTATCAGAAAGAGTTCCTTGAAGTAAGCAGCTGAAAGTTAAAAATTCACGGTATATTAAGTCTAAGTATTGCCTTCTACTTGTCCGTCTAAGCTACCGAGGTGCTGGCATATTATCTTGGCATGCTATGGCATATCCTTTCAAACCAGTTTACAAACTTTAAAGAGCTCAGTCCAACCCAATGAATGTATCTTGGCATTGCTATTCTTATTCAATTTGCATTTTAATCACCCGTCTGCCTTTTGATAGTTGAGATGATAATAGCTTAGCGGTCGAACAGTCAGGACTTAGGAGTCTCAGGAGACCAGAGACCGGTAGCCAGTAGCGGTATCCAACTCTGGGCCGAGACCACTGGGAATGGTTTCTGAGATTAAAATGCAGGTACTCTCAAGAAGGTATGAATACATAATTTACGATGGAAGTTTTTTTCAAATTCTAAATTGGCATCGATTTGATTCAGTTAGTTTTTGTATTTTGATTGTTTACACCTATTACCCTTGTACCACTACAATTCAAATATTGAAGACATAAACATTCACATCATTAGACAAGGCTTTAAAATAGCATTTTATCATGTTGGCACACATCGTTTCTTAATCTCTGGCCAAAAATATTGGTCCGTTGACAATTTTAGGAATTATGGAATCGGTGGGGTCAATCGTCAGTACATACACAAATATAATCCCCAAAATACCTCAAGTCCCAAGCAGCTAAGGCAGTATTACTTTTTCCATGGCTGTAGAGCTTTAGAATATATTGACTCCAGCTATTTTGAGTGGTTGAGAGCTCAAGGATTCTTTAAGGAGAAAAAATGTGAGGCAGGTAGGCGAAGGTAAAGTCGACGTCTTAAGAGGGAGAGGCATATCCGGTCAAAAAGACTCAAAATCCAATACAGATTTATATTCCTCTGCATTTATTTTAAATAAAAGCTAACTCACCTTACATTTACAAACAAGAGCTGGTCTCATTTGCTCTGGTCATACTTTCACTAGAGCTTGACAAAATCGATTATTTTTGGATTCGGTTTGAATTTTTGTCGGTAGCCTTATTCCTAAAAGATATCATTAAGTCGAGTAATTCTGTTTCAGATTGGTTTGATGGTTTTGTAGATCAAGATCATCGGTAGTCTAAAACACCGTTAAAACTATACGTTTGACTAAAAACCTTCCCTAAAAGTCTTAATACATAATTTGGTAAAATCAAAATAGCAATCAAAATTACTCAAAATGCTCTTTGTAGCTGTAAGCTAACTTGTCGATAAGGTAAATAAAATAAAATCATGATATAAAACACTAATTGTAAAACCCTTTCATGAACATGTCAATATTTAAATTAGTTGACCCTACAAACTCAGCAACCATTCCTCATTATCCTCGGCTACTAACCCAACCACAAGTAATTAACTCCAGTGCGTACTTTCTAATCTTGCTTGGATGCTAATCAGGAGGTGCAAAGCTGGCAAGATTGGAATGCTTAAAGAGCCAATTCAAAACTGTAATTATGACATCGCACACTTCTGAACCTTAAAGTGCGTACTCCGTAGCCGGTGTGTATAAATTCTTATAAAACCGTGCAACACTTTTTATACCAAATGCCAATGCTAGATGTGTAACTGCTTCTATATCTAATATTATTAAGACTCCCAGGAATCCCAAAAAATGTACTCTACCACTTCTTATAGGAGATCGTCCTCAAGAGTTGAAAAGTGGATTCACCCTTCCTCATCTCTATCTTGTTTCTTTATTTCTTTCATCCTCCACGATCCCATATTAACGATAAGGCGACATTCTAAGAAGGCAAGTCTTATAAGATATATCCCAAGAAATATACCCTAAAGCAGCGAATGCTTTCTACAGCAAAAATCTATACAGACTCATCCGTAAGCTTGAGTTCAAACCAAGAAAGATGCCAGAAGTGGTTGAGAGAAAAAGCCGTTTTTGAAGTGAAGAAGCTGGAGTCGTGCCAGCTATATTATTAAAAGCCGAGAGGGATTGAAGAAAACCTGAAGTCCCTTTTATGACATTATGATCTATTGGGTTTAACAACCAAATCCAAATCACACTCCCGCACCAGAAACAGTCGACAACTAAGCAGATCTGCCAAACTTTTATATAAGAAGTAAAAAATTTAAACGAATGCAAAGAATTCATTCATCCGTCTTTAGTACTTTTAAAAATATTTAAAGGTTTATACCCTCGAGGTATTTGTAACTTTGTAACCCAAGTACAACTGTTACCATTTTAAACACCTTGCACTCTTCATATTCATCCGAACTTCATAAATAGCTTAGAAAACGGAGCGTTTTAATATGAAGAGTGACTTTAGTACTTTGAAGCCAAATCGAGCTGAAGGCAGTCCATAGTTTAGCAGCGTCATTTCTACTCCACGTGCTAATTGGTTCTTTTGATATCGGTATTGCATGTCGTTTGCCATAGAACATGCCAATTATTGTGCATACCTTGTACACTTGGCATTGAAATATCTTACAAATAAGCCTCGTTACATTTCATAAGCATCATCATTTTTAAGAATGTTTTCCCCTCAATACATATTGCGGTCGTACTTACTACTGTGTAAGGTAGTTAGGTAAATTAGTTGGAGAGGTGTATGGAGATTTCCAGACTTCTAACGAGGAAACTCGTGTGAGAAATCTTCCAATCACAGGAGTACTTACTATTCCTAATTACGAATCAGTATTTACATAGGAGGAACCATTTAATATAAAATACCATACACCAGATAAAACTATTGGTACCTGCAACATGTTTTAACTTTCAAATATTAAATTGTAATAACTATTATATTAAAGGGGCTATTAAAACCCTTTGATTACGGATTATTCATAGCTCAGCCGAGTGGGAAATAGTACAGCTAAGCCTATAGTCTAGACATGAAACCGTTGACCGTGCGTGGCAAATTAACATCATATCCGTCATAACTTTACTATCGAGTCCACTACATTTAAGTGTTGTCAGACCCGAGCCAAACCCAAAGCCAACGAAAGCAAACCAAAAGGCAATAGCAAAACCACATGGATCCACTAAAGAAGAATCCGTAAGATAAAAAACGAAAGAAATAAAGGGTCAGTGTTCTCAATAAAAAGGATAAAAAACGGATGTTCATCTCCAGAGAGAATAGAAGATAATACTTTAAATGTTTAGTTTCTAGTCCTGGCATATTATCTGCTTACATAGCTTACGTTTCATCATATCCCGCATACTCCAAAGTTCCATGCTATTCAAACCATAAACCCTTTTAAACCTCTCTTGGTCAGGTATACCTTCAACCTTCCTAAATATCTCGAAGCTAAACTGTAGATTGTATACATTTGTGCCTGCTAGTTAGATTTGTACGGAAATTATAGCTGTAGCTAATAGATAAAATAACCCTGGTAATTCTATATCCAAAGCATAAACTGTCTAAACGTCAGTCCACTATGTGTGTACCATCTACTTCGGTTTGCATTGTAGTCTTCATAAAATGTATCCGCGTGTATTGTATATTCATCCATAATAAAACACTCAAAAATGCCGAGATAGAGGAGAGCAGCTGAATAGACGAAAAGGCTGACAGAACACCAGAACACCTTTCCTATTTTTTTTCTTGTGTGTGGGATTCTGTGGGGATATAAAAAAAGTTGTTGAATTTCTAGCCTGTTTCGACAGGTGATTCTTCTCCACGTAGTTAGAGTATATAAATACATAATGATTATTACCCATAACTGTAATGTAACTCGTGTTTTGGCTAACTTACTGAAGATTAGGAGAAACATGATATGAATTTATACTTCTTCGAAGATTGAGTTTAAGCTTGAGTCCATAATTTTTGATTACTTTGTAACTTTCAATAGTATTTTTTATTAGTATTCTAGAAGTCTAGGAGCGACACGGGAGTGTCTATAAAGTCATGATGATGATGATGAACAAGATGATGATGATTGTTGATTTGATGGTAATTTGCTAAACTTGCTTGTAACTTGTAGAAGTAATAAGACAGCAAGGGAACTGGGACTGCTGTGTAGAAAGTAAACTCATTCTGAAAACCTCAAACTTGTCTCATATCCTGTTCTGTTTCCTCAATTCCAATTTGAATCTGTCTGCATCTTCTGAGGGCAAGAATTTATTTCCTCTGTAGCAAGTTTCCTTTCCCAATTCGAGTTTTAAATTCATTTAATTCCTTATACTTTTTTAATGTGACCTTTAAGTGTTTAAGTGCAAGTAAGAACGTGTATAGTAAATATTGCGAGCAGGTTCCTGACAACAACATTGCATACAGAATGTATAAGGATTAGTATATTTTGTGCATGAAAACGAAACTTAGAATTCAACTGCTGCGAGCCATTACGAAGCTCAAACCCCTAAATGAACTTCCACCATCATTTTTCAAACATTTTTTGACAGACAGGTCTCACTTCGGCAGCCTGCTTCGTGCCCGTGTCAATTTCGCCTTCAAACTTTTTGAGATTGGGGAATGAAATTGAAGAATCTTGAGGAGAGAAGTAGTCAGTAATAGCGTTGAGAATATAGTCATGGAGTTGTACTTGTAGAAAAGCATTACAAACTTTTCTCAAGTTCGGATGTCGTAACTCATCTCGTAGATTCTTTCTAGAGTCTTCAGTATCTTAAGTACGAAGGTGGTGGTGCGGGCTTGGAGGAAACTTGTCACATTCAACTTCATAGCACATTAACAAGGGACACTTCAACCTTCGACATCCAACACCCAAGAAACTCTTCCATCAAACCAATTCGCTCTCAAAGGATTTGACTGAAGGTCTGGTGAAGTGTAAGAGCATAAATATATATGACAACAATATTATACTCAACCTCAACACTGAGAGTGACCTTTTTTCACCACACACCAGAAGAATGCGTGATGTGACAACCTGCTCAATTATGCCAAGTGACAATGCCAATATGTTTGGAATGGATGGGGACTACTTTTAAGAAGATGGTTCGTGGCGTAAAGATCCACACACAACATTTAAGTACATTGCTTCGCTATTCTACATTCTGTTTGTCATGCCTTGCATTTTTTAGCTAAAATTTATCTTCTTGAGTATTCATATATTGACAGGTTCACAAGGGAGAATTGACACTTCGATGATATGGCTTTTGTCATTCTGGGTGTATACTACTGTGCTTTTCGAGATAAGAGAGGAACGAAGCGAGTAAATCCATAGCCCAGTTTAAATTAAATACCAAGCAGCATCCACTAAACATTCGTTTCGTTTCAGTTCAGAGCATTTTTTTCAAGTTATCTATGAATGACAGGTGGGTCTCTCAATAATGCAGCAGGGGAGCTAATGAAAACACGAAAAACTGTCTGATTCTATAATGTACAGGTTACAATGATGATGTAGCCAAAGCTGAGTTGCCACACCACCGTACCCATTTATTAGGCAGGAGGAGTGCGTTTCTCTATTGAAATCATAAATACAAATTACAGACACAAAAATGACTTGAGGCTACAGCCTATGGTTATGCTTGATGGTGATATGTTGATAAAGATGATGGGGATTATGGTAATTAAAAAGCTCATTAAGCACGCATGCCTACATTTTGTCCTACTATGTTCCTGTGTACCTTATGTGGGCTTACTTTTACTAAAAACAATAAGGGCCGATAAATTCTCTGATATGGCTAGGATTATGTGAGTGTTTTCACTTGGGCTCTAAATTTCTAAATAATTATGAATTTAATGATGACAAAAGAGCTTCAAAGTTCTGACTGATCCGTATCCACTATCAAATATTTTCAAATTCAGGATTTAAAAAAAAAACCTATCTTTGATAATAATCATGCCATCCATCTTGTTCAGAAAGTTTAACCTTCACCATCAACCCAATCATTAGCCCATTAGCAATGGAATCGATGGTTGGGGACTTTTGACTTGGGGTTAAAAGCTTTATAATTTATATAAAACTCTCTCCTGTAGCGTTACTTAACGAACACCCTGTATATATATATCGCAACTGTTTAGATATATTTTAATTACACGTGATTAACGCCACGAGAGTTCACAGTGTAATCCATCATCAATTAACAAGCTATCGAGTCATCACTTCAGAAGTGAGGACCTGAGGCAATGATTCCATCCAATACATTAGTGAGGAACAATCAGTCAAACAAATTATAATTGACAAGTAAACGACAACAAGTATTGACGGCTGATGGACAGTGGCATTGGATTTAATGGCATAATCCTTGCATAAATCTCTACAGTTGCCTTTTAGAGCTAGGAGAAGTGAATAGAAATTGTCACTAACATAAAGATAGAGAATACTTGTAAAGCAAGTTATTGATTAAGAATGGACTACTGGCAACTAGACTCATTTTTTCCTTCAAGTTCTTCTTATTATGTTCATCATGGGTATTTTGTTGGACGTGGTATCTTGAATCTAAAGAAAATGTTTTGTAACACAAATAAGACTGACAGGAGATCCAAACAAGCCCCTTAAAAAATGTGAATAAATGAAACAAAGAACAACAAATAAATTGTTCCAACTTTTAACTCTACTACAGATAAAGACGCAGGTGAGGTGAGGTTACGCCTAGATTTTTGATACGTGACCTCGAGGCTCTCAAGAAGTGTGCACATTTAATGCAATCCTCACCTCTGACTTCAGGAACAAAGTCTCGAGCAGTTGCGAAAGCAACTAACTAATTGTGATGAACATATGCGCTTTATGAGTGTGAGAAAAAAGAAGCTAAAAAATTCACTTGGTACTTCTTAAAGAGTACGGCATAGTTGATGGCAGAAGTCTTGAAGAAAAGGATGGAGTTTCCTTATACGGCGGCTTGGCATGAGAGATGAGATTAAAGTTGAGAAAAGAAGGAGGATGAGCGTCAAGTTGAGAGAATGAAAGGCTTTTGGAACCAAGCATAGCCAAGCAAGCCACCCGACACTCATCTCATTTAATTTCATACATAGATTTCTTTAAAGCGGCGTCTCCTCATCGATTAGTTTCCAAAGTTCTGGATGACAGTAAACGAGTCTTTGTTGATGATTATTTAATTCTTTGAGGAGAGTTGGCCAAGTTAACCTCAGTCAGTTGAAGATCTTGTTTATTTTTATTGAGAGAAGAACCGTACTGTGGTCGTATTAGTGTGTAACCATAATAGCATAGCTACCGATGACCTACACGTATTATGAGTTTGAAAGGCTTGTGCTTATGATTTTTAAAGGGATAGGAATTGAGGAAGAGTCGCCCCTTTTAAAATCACTCTACAATAAAGGAGTCCGAGTTTGAAGCAGACACACGCAATTCCCATACAACGAGTGACTCGGATTCCTTAACTCTTTTAAGAATTCTTCTGCCTGCATCCTCAGGAAGGGTTTACGGTTTATCCTGCTCATTTCTTTGCATTACGTGAACAAGGAGAAGGCAGTCAGGTTTAAATTCTGACTGAACTGAATGGAATGTGGACTGGGAGACAGACATTTTATGAGAACTTATCTGCACTAACTATTACAGCTCTATGTATCCTAACAAAGTAAACGGATAAATTTCATCCATCCAAAGATCCAACCTTCATTAAAAATTGAAGGACATGCACAGAAATCTTTTCAATTGCTAAGTGAATACTCTGATTTTATTGAGAGGAAAATTTGAGTCGAAAATATACTTGGATTTTAAAAATACATATCCAGTCAAAACCCAAGCTTTGAGATATAAAATAGCTTTCTAACCTGGATTTATAAAAAAAACTCGAGTGCATATCTTAGTAATCCATTTCGTAGAAATAAATAACGACAAAAACATTGACTGACTGACATTTATCAATAATCCATCCTTCGTACAACATGATACGCTGGAAATCCGAAGCGCACATGAGGCTGTAGCTATAGACCAAGAAATATGAATCCAAATTCCATAAACTCCACACTCCCAAGATTGACATTAGCCGAAATACTGAGAAAATCTCTGAAACTATACCCCTGCCTGCCTCTGAGAGTTCCCTTGACTCATGCCATTTTAACATCCAACATTTCCAAACTGGCGATTTTTTCTTGCCAATAATAAACCAAAGTTCAGAGACGTGAGTATGCAGATCTCTCAAAGGAATCCAAAAATCCAATATTCCTTGAGTTCACTTGAAATAAAAAAAATTCCCAAGAATCACACGTAATATGGTATAGACAATCCGAATATCCTGAACCGAATCTTGACATTTGCAAAAGCCAGGCAGGGTTTTCAATATATATATCCCTCATGATATTTATACCATGCAGTCAGAGTCAGGTCACAAGAATGTTATACCAAGCTTTGATGTCTCCAGCGAGATTTTTCATTTTTAGTCAGCTTTCCGTCTTCCTCTTTTTTATCTTAAATGTTTATTGAAGCTCGTAAATTCCTCCAAATTGATAGGCAAGAACCTAATAGCTGAATACTTTACTCGACTAAGAGCTAAGCCTATACTAGAGTTACCGAGCAAGGAATGAGGTAATGGGTAAAAAGGTTGATAATCCCTATAACTTTCCCGATCGGCAAATTTCCTAAGGTGTTGCCATATGCTACAGAAATTTATTAGTCTACTATTTGTCAATGAATATCTTTTAATTTTAGTTTTAACTCCACCTCCTTATCGTACTTTACGTTTTAATAAATTTCATTGCCCCTTCATGCGTTATTACAGAGGTGCCAAAAGCATGCAAATATTTCCCTTCAACTCTCACAGGGCGTTTTATTGAGCCGTTTCACATGCCAAAATGACAAAAGGGAGTTATTATAATTTTGAGTAGCTATAATAATACAGAATTTAGAAATAGAAAACATTTCCTTCTTCTTGTTCAACTGTTGACGAAAGAATGTACAAGCCTATTCCTATAAGACAATGACCCGTGCGACATTCTGTAGCATGCTAAGATATACACTGTACGTAAGTAGCTTGTGAAAATTTGGTGAATTTTTCATGATTTTTAACAATAAATTGCTCAAATAGTCTAACGGGAATCTTTGTTGAAAGGCGCCTTCATGCTGTCTTTATTTTCCGCAACCTGAGAGCAAATAAATATGTTTAAAGACAAGACGAGCAATTTCCGTAGAAAAGACTCGAGATAATTTCCTATTTATCCTCTCAGATGTTGGATAAAATACTTCTCTGCCTTGAAATTATTTCCAAGACGAAGTGAAGAATGTATATACTCCCCACAGTATGGAGAATGGGGATTAACCCAAGCAAGACAAGCTCAGCCGGTGCAACTTAACTATCTACATACAAGGAAACGATCCATCTTAAAACAGCTTCAGTCGGTGTAGCAAGACCGAACTCAACCTTTTTCTTGCCATGCAAGATTCAGAGTCTCCTCATACTCTTCAAGCTCTTTTTAACAGGATGTCAAATTATAGAGACTGAATCGACCTTTACAGCTTTAAAGGTTTTAAACGCTGATCAAGTGGAATACACACAGCCAGTCTCTGAAATCTAACATACCAGTAAAATGTTACCTAATAGGAAGAATAAAGTACTGAAGCAGATGCAAAACGTGGAAGAATCCCATAAGCCCGTAACGAGTTGTACACTCAAGTAAAATATCACACTAAAAGTCGCCCAACCACAATGGCTCATATCTCATTTGCTTGACAAATATTGTCTTGTCACAGTGGGTAACAACCAAACCAACGAACTACAGCCAGCAGTACTTGTACCGTGTAGTTTGTGTACGTACCCAATATAATAAAGCAAGAGACTGTTACATACTAAACGCCAAGAAATTGAATAAAATATACAAATTCCTCGTTTAACTGACCGTCATCATCATTAGTTAAAAAATGTTCTTAAAACGCATCCCTTTAATTCTATACTCTCTTCCGAACAGAGATGATGATTTTAGAAGTCTTCTCTTCTGTCGCAACATTTTTATTCTACTTTCGCATCGGTTGCATTTACTATTACTATTTACAGCCCGTTTCTACTCCCTTTTGGGGAAGAACAATCAGAATCATGTGTGTTAAGTCGTTGACGTTGGAATAGTAAGTGTAATGTGTGTTATGCATACGCAATTGTAAACTGAAAAGCACAACCACCGTTTGTAATATGCTAATGTAAAAGTAAAACAAGCTGTGTAAGAAACCAGATAGAAAACAAGACTTCCTTGACTAATTCAAACATAATAACAAAATATATTATTTACGTTTCCTGCGGATGGCGGAAGACAGCCTGAGCTGAATGCTCTCAAGTTTTAGCAATCCCCAATGTGTTGAATGTAAATGTTCGTGTAATTTGTAATATATGTTTCCATGCAATATTTCTCTCTGAAATGGTATTGGTTTGTTGTTTGCTAACATTGCATAACAAGATAAATAATCTTGTTCATCCATCCGTCGTTTTTGTTTTTATAAATGATGCTATAACGGTAGTGGTGGTAAGTGGCATGTGGTAGGCATAGAGTAATGTTGAGTTTCAAGTCTGCAGACTGAAGACGATTAACTCGTACGCTGTGGTTTATTTGGCCAAATTTTTTGGAGAGAATTTCAAAGGTATTGAAATTCTCAACTCAATTAGAGGCTTTTTTCAAATAGGTTGACTTTATGAAGACAAATAGAAATATTAGCAAAAGATTAAGTGATTCATCTTTCGAGTTTATCGGTTTGTTAATTATAATAAATAATCCCTCTTAACTATCATTGTGAATGTTTATTAGTAAGCCTTGTAATTTCGTTAAAAAAGCTGTATGTATTGTTCATAAAATTCCTTATACCGATACCATTACCTTGTATATTATGCAGTACATATAATTAGTAGAAAAATACTTGTTTCTTGGTTCGGCCTTCATGAACGATGTTAATGATGTCTAAACGTTGTTTTTATTTAATGGAGATCCACTGTTCCAATCTCCAATATAAATTGCACCTTGCACAGCTTCCATCGGTATGTAAACATTACACTATAAGTACTGTCGAGTACTGACCTATTTGTAAAGGTAGCGGTATGGGCTGGTTAGTCTATGATATAAAATGTAAACTCCTTTTATTTATGAATAATACAATCTTTAAGCTTGCACAGTGAGACATAAAAAGTTTTCTTGACTGTGACAAAACAACCTTGAACAAATGCATCTGAAATATGTCGATTTGTAGAACTGTGCAATATTCATCGCATGCCAAGTGGAATCTCGCAATTCCATTTGATACCTTACTTGCTTGTTACATCAAAGCTCAGAATAGAAATAAAATAAGTACACAATTTACAATACCTTTGTTAAAAGGTATATGCTGGCTGAAGTAGAAATAGTTGATGCATTTTTAAAAGGTTCACCTGCATAGATTTACTTCACAAATTTTCGTCCATACACAGTTAAAGTCAATACGTACAAATTCTGTCTGTAAAGTAAATGCCAGCCAGCCCCAGGCTGGGCAAGCAGATTCTTGTACCGTGCGAAATGTGGATCTCAATTTTTCAAAGTCTGAAGTCCTTCTTTGCACACAGTGAATAGAGAAATTTACGGAAATCTTAACTTCATCTGTTTTTCAAGAGCCTAGAGTCTACAGTATAAGCCTCTGTTCCCAAAATCTGCAAGCCAAGTTCAAACGAATATTTTAACAATGCACCACGCTGGAGGAGAATAGAAGAAGACTCTTAAAAACCCTTTGAAGTTCGAGTCCTCTGAAATCTTTTGATGATAAAATGCTCGAGACAGGAGACAAGATAATATCTCAGACCTTTACTATTTATTCGCGGAATCTGCCTTGTCGGACTTGTGACACAATTTTCACAGTCAAGCAAGAGGATACACACCAGAGATTGCGATGGTGCTAGCTTAGAAGTAAAATAAGTAAGACGACAAATCAATATTTAAAGACTCTACATCTCGTCATCCTCTTTCATCAACATAATAACTCTAATGTTGTAATCAACTGGGCAACTCTGAAACAGATTAGGCGTTTAAAAAAATTATGTTCTAAATCGATGTGGCTATTGTAGATGGTAATGTGAGTTATCAACTACTTCATCTCGCGATTTGTTTGCAAAATACTGAGTCGTTCACATTATTATACTATGTAAAATGCCTACTAGCCATGACGAGGGGAGGAGGCTAAATGAGTTGTGAATGGTACAACCTACCGTAGCTCTATACAATTAAAACGAAAGTTGTAAATAGATTTTAATTGTGGATGGAAAGGTGCGAATTAGTGAAGCACAGGGATTGATTAATAGCGTTTACCCTTGTTTGTAAACACAAGATTAGATGTTGAACTTTATTAGTGTAGGTGCTGCAGTAGTGTAGGTGGCTTATAATTTGTTTTGTTACACATATGAAAGAGTTGGGACCTCCTCCAACTTTAAAGTTTCATCAATCCTCAATCCTAACTAAATAAGTGCAAGTACCTACATATATACAGCACCTATACACACTGTAGGAGTGTGTTGACATTAATAAACACTCACAAGCATTAAGACAAGCTCATTCCCGTTCAAATGTTCTGAATAAATGCAACGTAGTATTTATGTTCTATGTAGTAGTTCAGGAGCTGTAGAAAACTCATTTTTCCTCTAAGACGTGATTGCTAGTTTGATAAAGTGAAGGGTTGGAATTGTAGAAATGGAAGTTAGTCTCGTATGTAATTTGGGAATGGACCCAGATGGAAATAAATGGAAGGGTTGACGACAGCCCAAACCACCAAGGGAAAGCCTGCAGTATTATACTTTACGTTTACGAGTATTTTGTACTCGGCTTTATTCACTAGAAATACTAGGAAGTTAGTCGTTGTTGGCAGAATGGAGAGACAAGGGACATTTTATTTCCATATGGACGAGGGAATGAGTATTTTCGACATTAATTTGCCCAAAATCCAATCTCCTTCAGAGTTGTCTTTTGTTGATAGCAAAAATAATAATACCTCTGTCATCCGGAGACCATCATCCTCAATCCTTCCCATTCATTCCATATTACACTAAATCACAGGGAATGGGAAATCTACTTCTATGATGTCTATGAAACATCATAATAATATGAAACATGAGTCACTTCACTCAATAAAGCTAAGAACCGAAACGACCAAGAGTCCAAGTTGCCAACAGCAATACTACCCTATGGCTAAGACGGTTGTATAAAAAACCACACATTTAAACAGAAGATGGATGACTGATTGCATTTACAATTTACATTTACAATTACACATGCAAGAATTATCCCTGCTGTGACGTCGGGTCGGTAGTCTGTCTTAACTCTTAATGCTCTCAGCTCAGTATCTCAATACACGGTGGTTGGTGCTGTCATTTTATGACTTGAACGGTGACACACATGCAATGTTAACTTTGATGGCTTTCTAAGAGATCAAAATGTGTTTGAGCTGAGCGGCCTATGTATAGGAAAGTCATTTATTGTAGCATTTAGCGAACACCTCTAGTTCCTTACGCCACTGAGGTTGTTAAAAAGTAAAAATTAGCTAGGCAAGAAAAGTCAAGGAATAAAACTGTTACGTTGAGCCTGAGGATTGTGCATGCACCGACGAATGACTCCATTAATCTCAAAGCCCATTAAGATTATGATTGTAATAATAACGTTAAAGGAAGACATTATTACCTTCGAAGGCAGTCAGTAGTAAAATAATATTATCATAAAAAAATCTGGAGGAGGAGGTCTGTTAAATTTTTCTGCCTTGAATTGTAAGGAGAGAATCGAGATTCGAGAACGGAGACGAAAGAACGGTTTTCCTGGGAAAAGGGTTACTCACTCCATTGCATGAGAACATGTTATGAAATGTATAGGTACGTGTGCATCTTGGAGAGAGGGAATGATGGCAGTTCAGTTTGATTTACAACAAATCGGATAAAAATTGATCCGAGACTTTATTGTACAAGAATGACATGTCAAATCAGGAGATCAATCTGAAGTGAAATCGTGACTATGTGAGATTTTCGAGGCTTGCAATGCCGTTGTTGTCAATAAACTGTGTGGGCTGGTAGTCTTGTAGTCAATCGCTTGTATACCTTGTGCTTTAGCTCTATTTTATTTCAGAATAAGGAATTCCACTACACATTCAACATTCAAGGAAACACATAAAGGGCATAGACCTCCTCGGGTTAGATTTCTTTTGTACAGCATTTTGCTAATTTTCTTTAACTTTTGAAAATAAATTGGAGTTCATTTAACAAAAGTCTACTTTTTCTACTTTCTTATCCCAAATCAAAGTTTGCTACAGACTATTCTGTTCACTTTACTAACCAATAAATATCAACGGATTTCAGAATGCTGAATTTGTATATTACATTCAAACGAGGTTACGCATCTGTCGCGAACTAATGTAATTTACTTCTCAACCACCTACTACTTCCATGTTGTATAGCAAACAACAAGATAGATGAGTGCCATGAGTCTCTATTTAATAAATTATTGCAAGTATTTCCCTCCGCATTTCTCGGCACTTATTTCCTGCTAAGGTAATAATGTGCATAGTACCGTACTAAAGTAGTTAAGTATTCTAATATAACACTAATACTACAGTGTACAAGGCTCATTCAATTTCCAGGAAAAGACGGGGAAGAAAGTCCGTATTTTTCGCCCATGCATTTATTGGCTACACACAAATCTGGAGCTAATCTCCATCAGCTCAGAGGATATCCCCTCTCTTGTGTCTACAACAGATTCCGGGCATTGAGGAGCACACGGGTGAGTTCCCGACATATTCCTCCTCCGATTTTGTTGCCCTGTAGTCAGTAATGTTTATTTCCTACACAAGGGAGGAGAGGTAAGGATAGTATTATATATATATAGAAATGTGCAGCACATAAGTAAGTAACGTATAATATCATCTCCAAGCTCGTTTTATATTATACCTCCATACAAGGCTTGTCGGATGGATAGTCAGTCAAGCTTAGTTCTCCTTGCAAATCGATCCGTGTTATTCGCATGAAATACACCGAGCTTTTCCCATGATTTTATTTTCTGTGTAGTCCTACTCTGCTACAACATGCACACTATGATCTGCTGAATATTTGTACACCGTGTGCACCAAGGTCTATGTACTCACTTTTCTAAGCCAATATCAAAAACGCTGTGCAAGGTTTTCCCCCCTGTAGCGTTCTTTATATAGAGAGAGCGTGGGGCTTTAAGCGCTTTGCTTGACCCCAATAGTTTTATAATGCTCATGTCTTATCCAACTATTGATAGATTTATTAGTAACCTATATGAACACGTTTTATAAGCAGAAAAACCTTGTATATGTAACAGGACTAAGAATTGCTTGACAAAAATATCCGAGAAAATGAATTTCCTTAAAAAATCTGTACATAGGTAGGCTGACAGTCAGGTAGACTTTTGTAGACCATAAATGAACAAAAACATCCTATTGTCTATCCCACTAACAGCTAGTCAAAGCTCTTGACTGAACATCTTCTCAGGATTAGGATATCCATGTATTCATTCAACATTACAATGCAATCTCTCAAAGTCTCAAAGCATACCCGATGCAATCCGCCTACAACCATCTATCCACCACCGTCCATCCAAATCCAATACAAGAATCAGCAATGGGATTACCATCCATTTCATTTTATTTTATTTCTCATCTCCCGTACATATTCCTAGGTGCAAGCAATGCCTATAGGTATCTTCTTCTCTTAAGAAGACTGAAGTCAGTCAGAGACAGTGTTATGTTATGTTATGTTATTAGTGTACGTTATCAACCAGCCAGAAAATATACATTACTATAACGGCAATGGGAAAGCCATAAGTATATATCTCTCAAACATTCACAACCTCAACTCTCAACCCACAAGAAGGCTGTACAAAGTAGAGGCTACAAACTCCACGATCTATATATGGAACATGTACATAGTACAGTATAACACCAACACTACAGGATCACAGGGTAGTTAGTTGTATATGAAGGAAGATCTGGAAAAGACGACCCGAGAGTCGGGTTTTGAATCTCATTTTATAAGCTCCCTTCTTCTTCTTCCAGGGTGATGCAACTATCTCGATTCGCTTATTGCATCTTTGCCTTGTATATCTACTCTACTAGTTTCCAGTATACCGTCCATAGGCTCGGTCTTCTCGTGTATACAAAACACAATACATAATATGCGTTCTACTACATCTAGTTCTCTTTCCATATTATTTTCCTTGTCTGGTTTCCCATCCATCCATTTGATGTTATCAACCATAGCACTACAATAAAGGGACACTATTGGAACTTTGGAACCTGGAATATGAACCTCATCTACAGCTTTTACAATACACAGCCAAGTCAAACCAAACCACCACCACTACCGACCGATTGATAACCACGTATAGACAAGCCATTGCTTGCAGGGGCTGTGAAGGATAAGATTTCTAGTTTCCAGTTCCACGGCGATGTACTATTAGGATAGGAACACAATGATTCCCAATGCCACCACACTTTTTCTCAACTTGGAACCGTTTTTCTCCCCTTTATTTCCATTCTCTTTCCTACTTTCCCTATTTCTCAATCCAATCCTTTTCAGCCAGGCACAGACACATATTCCTTCTTTATGTATAAATATATAAACAGAAATATAATTCTACTCGTGTGGGAAGTGGGAAGCCAAGCAATCTTATAGGCTGATATAGAAGAAGAAAAAAAAACTGTCTGTGGTATATCAGCTACAAAGTAAGTAATAATGCAACGTAAATCATGCAAACCTTTTTTATGATTTATCCTGTTTTTTACTTACTCGTTCAGACCATTTTTCCAAATCTTCCCCTGTGAACTTTGATCAAATGGTTTCAATTCTTCGGACAATTGACATTTCCCATTGACGCCCGATTCCTTTCCTTTTATTGCCATGTTCCATGTTGAAGGGAGATGGATAAAAAGGGATAAGTAGGAAGTTATATCAAATGAACCCAGTCAGCAGTCACCAAACCGCACCAGTTGGTGGCCTACCTTTTGACAGATTGTTTAAAAACGTCTAAACCGGCAGCTTGCTTGTCATATTCTTAGTTTTGAAGTGTTAAAAGTTTCTATTTCCGAGGTAGAAATTCTGCTCGAAACGAGGATGGAATAATGATGATAGGTTACAAAAAGGTACGCATTTATAAAAACAGTTTTTGTAAATTCTTGGCAAAAAATCTATGTAGGACAGCCTTTTTCTAGAAAAGGGAAACAATTTCACACTTCAGATTCAAAAGCTTCCCGTTATGTAACCAATCATTTGACAACATTCGAGTCCATAAAACTTATTTTGCACGCATTGTGGCTAGTCTGCATCTGACTTGGCCAAGTACATAAAAAGTTCACACTTTTTTTTCTAACGTAGAGGAGGAAGGAAACAAAGTAAACCAGGCCTAAATTAGGTAACTCGATAGATCACAAATTCGCAAACGTGCTACACACAATAATGATAACTACCTAATTGTAAGTACGAGGGAATTCAACAGTCTACATAATGATTTGTGAAAGAGCTACCTCGTTAACTTGCAGTGTCACTTTAGATGTTTATTTACGCTAGAAATTTGTTTGCTCGTAATCTATGTAGTCGGTTTGCAAGTAAAAATTGGTTTAGGTAAACTTGAATAATAGTAG
>JAQFZA010000516.1:0-18297 GCA_034695115.1 Desoria olivacea | reverse complement strand
ACAACAGCGATGATGAAAAATAATCCTCATTTGATTTCTACGGGTTATGGTTAGTAGAAATCGGGAAGGTGCTGGTTATATACCTTTCATCAACCCCTTCAATTATCGACACAACAGTTGGTGGCACATAAACTCAAATTTACTGTGTGCAAAATCGTAGATTTTCAACTTCGAATTCAAGAACTGGAGGTGGAAAATGACTTACAACAGCAACTAGGAAACAGATTTAAAGAAAAACTTGTCATCACTGAAAACCAAATGCGAACAAACGCAACCGACTTTCGGAACTTTATGGTTTCCGAAAAAATCAAACGAAGAGATGTTGAGGATTCCATTGTCGGAATCAACCAAAATCTTCAGGAAAAGATGCAACAGCTCAATAGACCTCTGGCCAAACTGGAACACAAAGTGACATTTGCAAGAGATTGTGAAATCGAAAACTTGTTTAAAGAGATGACAAACACCTTCAACAAGTCGGTTGAAGTCCTCAAAAAGGTGAACGCGTTCAAGGATAAACTCCAGGAAATTGACATGTAAGTTTTTTTATAATATTCTCTTGTTGATTTTGATGAAATCCATAAAATAAAATCCATAATCCATAAAAGTGCAATATATTTACATGGTTTCTTTTATTTTTAGCGAAATGAACATCAGGCCCAAAATGGGTTGCCGTCTTCAGGACTCTGTCTACAGACAAAAGGACTAGGAGATTCAATTACATGGTGGGTTCCAGCCACATATATTTTGATCAGCCGAGGTGTAGAGATCAACTTATTTCATTTAAATACTAAAACTTTGTAAACTATCTTTCGTGTTTAATAAAAGCCACTAATCGTTGGCTCTAAAATACCAAGTCAATGTTTGTTTGTGTTATTCATTTGATCATAATAACTCGATAGAATTCGGAACATATCATGCATTAGTTCAAACTACATAGGATTCATCCACACTCACAAGTGAAAATAGCTAAGAAGGAAGGAAGAAGTAGAAAAACGAGCATTTCAGGGTGTATGTTTACTCTGTTGTAATTTTACAAGTCCCATAAAATACAAAATCCATTTTTCGCTTTGCATCAATGAACTTTGCATGGAACATTTTCCAAAACTCGTACCGTTCTTGGAACATAACATCTTTTGCCCCCCACCCCCTGGAGGGGGCCAATTATTCTTGACCACTCCCAGGGGGTGAGGGAGTAATTATTATTGACCTATGTCAAATTAATTAAGACCCCATAAATTCTACTCAAGACCAATAATACGTTAATTTGACCTCTAAGGGAGGGGTCAACCATTTTTATGGACAAAATTACATTTTATGGTCTTGAGTAGCATATTTACTTATACTAAGAATCACCGAAATCAGCCGAAGCCTCGCCCCATCAACTTTTACATCAGTGACACCTAGTACTGAATTATTTATTTAAAAATTATTTATTTATATATTTAGCTTCTCATTTTATCTTCAAATCCCTTTTTTACCATTAATGCAATTTTGAGCCAACAAACTTTAAGATCAGGTTCCGATTAACTCGTCGATTGAATTCAGATAAAATCAGGAAGGATACGTTTCCGCATTTGTCGTAAACGTAAACTGAAAATAACGTCATGATTCCATTATTAAAATTTTTAAAACAACTCTGATGCAACTTTTTACAGCCAGTATTGATTTCAGCCGAAGCAGTTTCATCCCGGCCAACATCCGGTATGAAGCCTAATCGAACCCTGCCAAACTTTAACCGCATAGGAGGAGGCTCAGTTTGCCCAATCCTAAGATCCCCGCGAGGAAGCCCCCATGTCATGCCAATGTTCCACATAGCTTCTCCTATGACAAAGAGAGTGAGGGATTCGCATAGCAAAATGTAGACACAAAACCTATGTGTTCTTATTATCAAACATAGGATATACATCCCACTGTTAGATTTACCACTATTAAAAGAAATTGGGCAACTCCTCCTCCTCTGGTTTTACGGATATTTAAATCCTTGTACCATCCTTCATTCTGTTCAGTCTAATTTTTGACACGCTCAACTTCTTAAGCTCTCTTTACAATTACACATTGCCATTCAATACTCACAAGTCTCGATTAATCAGAACCATTGATAATTATTATCATTAACATAATCAACAATGGACAATACACCAGCTACAGTTTCGTCGAAACACGTTTCCAGTTCACCAACCAGGTCAAACGTGGAAGATTTTCAGGAATCAACTTGGCCAAGCAGTGGGACGGTCAAGATTAAGATCAATGGGGTAGAGTATATCATGCCAATCCCCCGTAATCTCCCTGAAGGGGATTTGTTGGGGTTCATCCGGCCTGTGAGTGAGGGCTTTGAGGACTCGTACACTCGACGAAAGTCTAGTGAAATTGACCCGAACTTAACAGATTCGTTGTTTTCTATGACGAAAAAGAATATCGATAACGACGATACCTCGGACACGCACTGCCTGATGGCAATTAGTGACTGCGAGCCAGACTTTGACCAAGTCAGTGAGGACGACGGGGACTGGGAAACCCAGCCTCAAGGTACAGTGAAACAAACTGTGTATCACATAAACGGAGGACGAAAAGGATTGGGAAACCCAGCCCGAAGATTCAGTGGAAAAAGTGGTGGAGCAATTAATTGAGGACAAAGAGGAGTGGGATACCCAACCTGAGGATACCATAGAACAAGTGGATCTTGTAAGTGAGGATGAAGAGGGATGGGAAAACCAGCCCTCAACATCGAAATACAGTGATACCAATCAATGTGATTCTAATAATACACCAATAACGTAGTCAGCACGTCCACAACCTATTCAGGTATGGAAAGCGACGCTCAATACGACAACGAAGCGTATGTGCCCTTAATTTCTGACGATTCGGACCGGAAAATGGAATTCGACTCTTCGGACGTGAAGTTTGTTATCGAAAAGCCAATGGAGATGTCCACACGGCTGCAAATGATGGAAATGATCCAAATGAAGAGGCTGCAGATCCAAGTCAAAGAACTGAAGTTTGAAACAGGAGCTCAAAAAGTCCGAAGAGACGAATACAAGACGGAGCTCTTGGAAACCGAAAGGAAAATGCTGCAGAATGCAGCAGAGTTCCGGGCTTTCATGACCGGCGAAAAGCGGAAGAAAGCAACGTTCAATTTCCAAATATCTGGCATCAAAATAACGAAAAACTCTCCAAGCTTAAGCTCCTTCTTGTAAGAATTGCAAGCAAATTAACAACAATCCGGGAGACTCAGTTGGAATTCTTTCATTGGTTATTGAATTAATAAATAATACGGTTTTTTAATTTCATTATTTTAATTTCATTTGGAAATCCTCTGGATTTTGAAGCCAACAGGACTTTAAGAGTAACGTTTTAGTTTCTTGTTTGGCAGCAATGCGCAGAATAACAGCTTGTAAATGTTTTTTGTTTTAAAAAACAGGACCAGATGCAGCAGAGCTGAAAGCTGACACACCCTCGTTATCCAGCATTTTGGTTTTTTAATGTTTTAATTTTACAACTTATGAAAATCTGTTAGAATTAGCCAGTTTAATAAATTTCCTTCCAAGAAGACTGAAAATTATTCATATTATTATCTGGCCTTTATTCATGAGCATAACAGTAGGTTCGTAAGTCTAAAGAATTTACCTAAAGATGCATAAAATTACTCTTACATTGGGAAGAACAGCCCCTCTGATTAGCCGTAATGTAGACTGCAATCAGTTGAGGTTGCATGTCTGGTTATTTAAACATTTAAATAACCAACAATTTCGGTTCTTTTTCTAATTGGCGAAATTTTAAGGGAATCAATTTTGTACATATTCTCCCCTTATACCGAGGTTAAGAATGGGGGAAACGAAGCACTTTTTGATTTTAATCCAGTGGCAGTGGTCAAATTAGCACTAATTTCATGGCTGGGTTGGTTCGTTGACCCCTTAAGCTCCTTTGTTTTCGGATCGCAGCCGCAAGACCAGTCCTTGAACAATGGACCTTACTCGCCTTTATCCAGTGACGTTGAAAAGTTTGAGAACAACCATTGCGTCCCATTACTGGATTGCGTAATGGATTAAGACGAATTTGACACATAAGAGTGTGTCCCCCTACTTCCTATGGAAGATAGGGGGATTGACTCACAAGATAACGAAGTCGAGTTCCTCATCGATCAACTCCTTCAATTATCGACAAAACAGTTGATGGAAAATAAATTTAAATTTACCGTGTGCAAAATCGTAGATTTCGCAACTTCGAATTGAAGAACTGGAGGTGGAAGCTGACTTACAACAGCAACGAGGAGACGGATTTAAAGATAAACTTGTCATCACTGAAAAACAAATACGTACAAATGCATCAGATTTTCGGAATGGTTTCCGAGAAGATCAGACGTTGAAGATTCTATTGTCGGGATCAAAAAAAGTCTTCACGGAAAGATGAAACAGCTGACTAAAACTAAAACTAAGAAAAAATTAGTTAGAGATAATCATATCGACAACCTGTTTCACGAGATGACCAATACCTTCAACCAGTCGGTCGACCATTTTGGGTTTGGGTACGAAAGCTAAACATGTCTTAATCAGACCAGATGTTACAGCTCAACTTACTTTATATATATGAAGTTTAAATTCTAAATCTTTGTACACATTCCTTCAAGTGTGTAATAAAAGCCACTTCTCGTTGGCATTAAAATACCAACAAATGTTTTTGTTTCTTTCATTTGCCCATAATAACAGAAGTCCAACAGCAAAGAGGTGATTTATTTTAAAATCAGCTAGTGGCATGTGAATCCCAAATGGGAACCAATTGCTCCGATTTCCGGAGCTGCATAATTAGAAAGAAAAGGTAAAAAGCAGCTTTGGAAGAGGACGTCAGTGCATTGAAGGAGCAGTTCATTTCAATAATACAAAATGTAACAAACTTTTTAAGCAAAGTTGAACGGAAGCTTTCGAGTGTGAAAGACACGGTATTAAAGCACCTCTACAAAGGAGAGCAGCATCATTAACGGGTCCACGAAAACCATGGAGAAGCTCGAAAGTTTCAAAAAAACTTGGAAGAAATTGAACGGTAAGTGGTTTTGTAAATCAAATGCTTGTACTAGACAGTGATTGAAACTAGTGTAGTATTATAGAAAATATTATGTATGGTGTGCTTAGAATCATTCAATTATTATAGTGGCCTGATGATATGGTAGAAGTTTGTTCATTGGCTTCGCTCGAGAACTTTTGGATGTCAGCCTCCTGTTGGTGAAAATCATTACAGATACTATGCAATTGATCGGTGTGAAATAGACGAGTTCATGATGAGCGAGAATTTATACAAATAAAATCTCAGCATGGACTGAATTACATTTATCATTTACAAAATCACCATAGATTAAAAAAACAAGCTGTGCCCTGAGGATATATTCGAATAACCAAAAACAGTGTCATTTGGTTTAAACGAATTTGACACGGAAGACGTTTCAAATAATAAAACTATGGGTTTTTATCTTTGCAACCCCAGGGAGATAATAATTATGCAAAAAATCAGAGGAGCCGATGTCCTTTGAATTTGAAGATAGTTCAGATTTTTACCGTTGAGTTGCAGACGTCGCGTTTATACCCCAACGCAAAGAACTTTAAAAAAAATAGTAAAGGTATCCAGCCCTAATAGTGAAGGTATCCAGTCCTAATAGTGAAGGTATCCAGACCTAAAAGTGAAGATATCCAGCCCTCAAAGTTAAAGTATACAGTCTTTAAAGTGAAGCTTCAAACTGAAGTCGTGAGATATCAAATTAGTCCAGGATTCATCTAAGGTAACATCTCTTGTACCATTCTTTCTACTTGATTGCATATTAAGAAAAACTGGGAAACAAGATTGACACATCGCATGTCGTGAAACTGGAGGATGGAAATTATCAAAGATGGAGACTCCAAATATTTTAGTAAAAGATACCAAATTCACATCACCCTGGTATAAAAAAGCTAGCATACGTAGTAAGGTCGTTAAAAACTTAATTATTCTAAAAACGACCTTACCGTTTTATATTATTTCACAACATTGATTTTATCCTGTATTTTTAATTGTACATTCCCAACTAATCCTAATGATCAAGATTTACCAGTGTATTTTATCTCTAATGCAAACATCTTTTTAAATTTAATAACAAATTAGTTGTATGACATTAGTCATACGCGACGTTGTGAGATGCAGCATGGGCTTATCTGTTGCTTTAAAACCACGAAGATTCAGAATCAAACTGGGAACGGGGACCGATGAAATGATAAGTTATCTTAATAATGATCTACATGTTGATGGTGGCATCTCTAATAATTATCTTGTGGAAATGTTTGATACGGAAGATGTTTCAAATAATAAAACTATGGGTTTTTATCTATGCAACCCTAGGAAGATAATAATTATGCAAAAAACAAGAGGAGCCAATGTCCTTGAATTTGAAGATAGTTCAGATTTTTTCCGTTGTGTTTCGGACTTTGCGTCTATACCACTACGCAAAGAACTAAAAAAAATAGTGAAGGTATCCAGTCCTAATGGTGAAGGTATCCAGACCTAATAGTGAAGATATCCAGCCCTCAAAGTTAAGGTATCCAGCCTTTAAAGTGAAGCTTCAAACTGAAGTCGTGAGATATCAAACCAGTCCAGGATTCATCTAAGGTAACATCTCTTGTATCATTCTTTCTACTTGATTGCATATCAAGAAAAACTGGGAAACAAGATGGACACATCGCATGTCGTGAAACTGGAGGATGGAAATTATCAAAGATGGACACTCCAAATAATTTTGGTAAAAGATACCAAATTCACATCACCCTGGTATAAAAAAGCTAGCATACATAGTAAGGTCGTTAAAAACTTAATTATTCTAAAAACGACCTTACCGTTTTTATCATTTCACAACATTGATTTTATCCTGTATTTTTAATAGTTCATTCCCAACTAATCCTAATGATCAAGATTTACCAGTGTATTTTTTACTCTAATGCAAACATCATTTTAAATTTAATAATAAATTACTTGTATGACATTAGTCATAAGTGACGTTGTGAGATGCAGCATGGGCTTACCTGCTGCGTTAAAACCAATAATGATTTACATGTCGATGGTGGCATCTCTTATAATTTTCCGGTGGAAATATTTGACACGGAAGACGTTTCAAATAATAAAACTATGGGTTTTTATCTATGCAACCCCAGAGAGATAATAATTATGAAAAAAACAAGAGCCGGAGCCAACATCCTTTGAATTTGAAGATAATTTAGATATTTACCGTTGTGTTACGGACGTCGCGTTATTTACTCTCCTAAAGGATCGATACAAATTAATGGGAATCACAAGCAGTATCCTGACGACGTATTTGTATGACGACGATGTCTTTTGGCTTTAATAGCTGTCTTTTATAATAGTTCACAGGTTCATGTTAATCATGAATAAAAAGTAAAAAGTTTGCTCACATTACGAGCTATTTGGCACATTCAACCTTCAGCCATAAAACAGCAGATTTTAACTGAAGAGGTTGTTGAAGTATTTCACAAACCAATTAATAACGTCAACACCAATCCCAAGACTCGATAAAGTGGTATATTGTATGCGGAAGTTGCATGATGACCATGCACCTAATCGGGTTGCCGATGCTGATGACAGCGAATAATATTGATAATTATATGAACATTTACATTTTGTGTTATTTCATAATTACGGGAGGTTATTAATTATATAACTTTCATCTCATGACTTTCTGAGCTTGACTTTGTGTATTGCAATATTGAACTTGGTCCATATAATAATACATAATGTCATTATGCCTCGTGTAATTTCAGTATATGTTACTTATGAACTAATTACATCTAACTTTTTTCACCATTTGAATAATTGAATAAATCAATATCAGTACAACCACGGCTTATCAAACAGTTATAGATTTTGTCGACAATCATTCGTCAAATGCTTGTCCTGATAATAAAAAGACGGCTCCTCTCAGAATGATCATAACAGGCATTGCTAGCTTGATTCACACACTCAAAAGAAAAAAACTTGCCAAATTCTAATGCTGTTTGTTCATCATTACATAGGAAGTGGGAAGACCGTTTGCATTAAACAAATTCGAACTCGATACTACGAGGCAGGCAGGAAGTCGTTTGCAGCATCTGGCTTTTCTTCAACTTCAATCTTAGCGGAAAGTTTCTGGGGGTTGTTGATTTATTTCCTTCACATGCTTCTAACAGATGTCATACACAATGAAGTTGAACATTCAGTTTGACATGGCTACTACCGAAAATCTAAACTGCATAATTGCTGGTTCATTTCAGTCAATATTACAGACATATGCTAACAAAAACATTTTTTAACGCAACAATAGTATAATGGATTCACATCCTTTATTCTGTAACTTGAAGAAAATACTGGTAAAGTTTGGAATAAAAAAGTGTGTAATTGCAGCAGACGAACTCTCGGTTAAATTTTGAGGATTTGCCAATTGCAATTAAACAAAACAATCAGAAGAGAACTGAAATGGGAATTTATTGGATGACATTTCTATAAGAACTGTAAAAAGTTACGAAAACATGCAAGTTTAATTCTGGGATAGCTTAGGGAAAAAACCAGCAGATTATGGGATCCAATTTTCATTTCCAAACACAATTTTCTACAGCTACAAGCCAGCAATTCAAATGTTTGCTCATTGTACAATATAATTTTTTTTTTATTTAAACGGGTCCAAGGAATAGGGTTTTAGAGTATTTAGTCTTACTTTACATCAACTCCATAAAGCAAAGATGACAAGATGATTTCGTTCTATTACAAAATAGAAAAAGATAGCAGAGGGTTTAAGCATACGTTTTCAATACTTTTATAATCATTTTGTTTCCTACATTATTTTTTAGACTCTCCCTCATCGGATTTATCGGTGTTTGTGCACGGTGGGCATTCCAGTGGGTCGCTACACCGTTATGCTGCCGAATTAAACTTGGGAAAACTTAACCACTTAATTCCAATGAAAGGCCGAGGTTCTGCATGCACGATCCTACGATTTCAGAGAGGAAACAACCATGTTTTGCAAAAATCCTACATGGCATACATGGCTACAATAGAAAAAGTGAGTTGAATTTTCTAGTCATCGTTATAATGCAAAATTGCAATGAACTTTTCCCTAAATTTCATCCGTAATGCGTTCCCTTTGTAAGCTATTGTTCCCGACTCGCTCCTTTTGCAAGCTATTGAATCTCCTGATAACATATTTGAGAGGCTGTGTGTCCCAGAGGTCCCGTTCACTCAACATAATGAATCATATGAAGAGTAAAGTTAAAGAGTTTAGAGTCATCAAAAAACAGTGGTTGGCTTCTAATAGAAAAATAGCGAATTAATACCTATGTTTACTAACTGCTTAAAACATTATATACAACCCATTGTTTGATTTATAGTTATTACAATACATTGGGTAACTCCTCATTTGGTTTTCCAGACATTTAAATCTATGCGCCAGCCTCCATTCTTCTGTCTCATTTTAGACACGCTCAACTTTCAATCTTGCAAAGTCTTGAAAAATCAAAACAATTAATAATAATAAAAGCAACAACGGACACAACACCAGTTTCACCAACTAGTTCTAACCTTCTGGAAGAATCTTGGCAACCAACTTGGCCCAGCATTGGGCTAATTGAGATGCAAATAAACGGTGTCGACTACATTATACCAAACTTCTATGAGCAGAGACCAGGATGTCTCGTTGTCCAGCACCGAGAGTGTATATATAGCACTCGCTTTTGGAGCCAGGGTGGCACTTTGACTAAGAGCTTTTACCCAAGAAATTGGACTTCCACAGGGGACTAATCCATTTCTCGTAGACAACACAAGTTAGTGGAGAACCCGGATTTCCATAAACAAACCAAGCACATAGATGTCAAATACCACTTCATCAAGGAGTTGAACGAGTTCGACCAAAACAGCACACAATATGTGCCGACTCAAGACCAACTTGCGGATACTTTTACTAAACCGTTGGGTAAGGAGAAATTTGTTGAGATTCGCACCCAACTTGGGATTGTTGACACTTCTCTTTCCCCGACCAATAGATCTGATCTTGCTATGGTCCAGAATATTAATATGCATCCAGGATGAAAGTCCATTTCTCATGAAAAAGGTGGAATGAGGCTTCCAATTGATCCTTTACAAAGATCAAGGGCCTGAAGTGACCCTCAACGTTGATGGCATAGCTATTGTCGAAGTCACGGATATTAAATCCATATTGGGGCATACAAATACATACTACGAGCGGGCGGTTTCCGACAATTACTGAAACCAGTTCACAAAACGGGAACAAGCAGGAGGAAATTCTCCAGCAGAGGCTTCTGTACTGCATGTGGTACCAGTAACCAGTGAAATGTTTGCGCAAACAGAAATTACAGTTGATAATAACAAACTCATAATTGATTGTGTACTATATATTTATGGTTATTTAATACTTTTATTAGACAGTGTATTTGTTGTTAGAAATAATAGCATGTTAATTGCACGCTACCCGGGAAATACACATTTCTGCCGGGCCAGATCATATTCTTTATAAGTTGAATTATACTATAGTGGTTTATCAAACACCTTTTCCTTGCACTCCTGTGGGAGGTCTTAATATTTCAATATTAATAACCCTACAATGTGTTAAACGTTATATATGTAAGACACACTTTTACATGAGATTTAAAACTTATCCAGTCATGTCTTGCACTTGACTTATTTTGTCTTCAAGGATTTTTTTTCGTTTTAATAAACTTTTAATAAATGTTTCTTTTAAAACTCCACAATCACTGAAGTTTGTCTGATTTTAATATTTACTACCTTTACAAATCTTTTTTAAATCAACAAAAAATACGTTATCAACATGAATCCAAACAATTTGAAGAATATTATCATCAACGAGAACCAGGCTGAGGATCAAGTTCAGACAAGTAGTCAGGCTATTAGTGAAGAGTTTTGGTCATCTTTTGACAGGAGGCCATTTGTCCCAATGGACCTGGAACCGTCTCAAGAAGATCAACCGAATAAACTGTTGTTTAGTCCATTGACAAACTCAAGTGTCGACTCCAGTGAAGACGACGGGATGGAGAAGCAACTATACGGGCCATTAATTTCGTCGGACAGAGATAGCGAAAAGGACTGCTCAGACATCAAATAGCAGATAAAGATTTTTCAAAGAAAATGTGTGGAATTCTGTACCGTAAAGGAGCTATTGAAGTGTAAAAATAAGTTTAGCCAGTCAGAGGTGGCGGAACTGAAACTTAGAGTAGCTGAGTTGCAGAAGGAAGCCGACCTTGTATTTTTAACATGCCTGAAGACCCCTAAAGGTCAAATAAGCTGAATATGAACCACTCTTTGACCCGTAAAGGTCGTATTCATTATATTTGGTCTTGGGGGTGGTCATGAGTAGCATATAATATACTGTAAGATTCTGAAGTTGAGTTCGTAATCGAGCAACCGTTGAAACTTTCCGCAATGAAGCAGCTAATGAAACATATGTTCGTGTTCAATTAAATGCAAATTGTTAAACTGCAAAACCTCATCGAGGGATAGGAAATCGAATAAAAGTACCTACAACTTTTTATAAATGACTACAAGAAAGAACTGAGATACAAAGAACAAAATGCTCAAGAATGTCTCCGAGTTTCGGGCATTTATGACTGGAGAAAAACTGAAACAGACACGTTTCAAAAGTTCAATCTTTGAAATTAAGAGCAACATTAAAGAGAAGATGGCCAAGCTTTTCTCTTTTCTCCAGAGTTACATTGAAGCTCGGGAAAATCTTAGAAGAAAAATTGCAAAATAGTTGCAAGGAATTAAACAACACAACGAAGAAAGCTCCCATAGTTCTTCGCCAAATTAAATCCTTTAAGAATACATTATAGGATGTTGAAAGAAAACAAAATCACATTTTAAATTCTCAGAATTCTCTAGTTTAATTCTTTAATGGAAATTTCACTGTCAATTTAATATATTTTTCGTATTTTGTTTCAGAGAGTTGTGGATACGACGGAAAATGGGATGCCGTCTTCAGGAGGCCACCCGACAACCCACCCGGCCGGATAGAGACGACGGATTTTAAATTCTCAAATCTTGAATATTAAAGGTATGGTATTTTTTAATTTTCACACTAGCTTGACATCTGATTGCCATTCCGTGTTTAAAATGTTATTCAAATCTTTTTAACGTTTGGCTTTGTATAATAAAGCAAGGACATCATCAGTAGCAGACTCGACACAGGAAGCCTCGCTTCTTCAATTTCATTCTACACTTTTTATATTATAATACTTTTAGTTCCTATTTAAACTCCTCTGAATACCTCTAAATAAATCCCCCGTTGGGAGTCAAGAATTTAAAATGTTGGTGTTGTTGCCTTATTTATAGTGTCATACATTACATAAACTCTGCCTTTAATTTCTTAAAATCACAAAGCGAATGTTATATATATATATTATATTTCGATCTGATATTCGTCTTACAATTCTGTATAACTTTAAAATCATATTTAAATCACAAAGTACATTATTAATTTCGTAAGAAAATTTTAAATTATGTTACTACGTGTTTTTCCTTGGTAATTAATTTAAAAAAACCGCAACGGCCATTATTAAGATTAATGTACAAAGTACCGGTGTATAAGAATGTTTATAAGTGGCATGTAGAATAGACAACTCCAACATTGGTTAGTGAATAAGACAAGTGGCGCACCAAAAGAGGATTTTAAGATAATTGGATATTTATTGGTTTCTATAACAAGTTTTTTACGCAGCCTGTACACTACCCACCATTAAAAGAATCAAAAAGAGATGAAGAACAGTGTGAAGACTACAGACAAAAGTGATCGTTTCTCTTAGCATGGAATTCAACGATGCGACAAATTTGAAACAACACGGACTTAGGTATTTATTTAGTTTTCGAAAAAAACACGTTTTACATTAACAAGTGGAAAGACGAGGAAGATTTTGTAGAACTTCAAAATTCATACATCATGGCTACCAGAAGTTATGTAATGGCATATCTTACACAACAATTTCTAGAATTGGCAAATGAAAAGTAATTCAGACACATAACTATAGGCAAAATTAATTTCTGGAAAATTGAAAATTCTTGCCAATTTTTCTGGATGTGGAGTCTGGACCAGTTTTTTTCAAAGTATTCAGATACTGAGAGCCTTTAACTTCTCACAGATGATAAACAGGCTCTAAAAGCCATAATCAGTGTGTTCCATAAGTACATCAAAGGAGCAGATTTACAAACGTAGGATTCCCGCATAAATAAAATTATTAAGCGTTAATTATGATGGACTAGTGAAAAAGATATTCAACAACAGAATTTCAGGTTAAATTACATCACAGCAACGTAAATATTGTGGTTAAATATAAAAAAAAAATGAGTGGATGAATAATTTAATGTACAACAGCCACAAACGTATTCACACAACAACAAAAACTTATCATGGCGCGGATGATTAGGTTGTTGTTTCTTGTAAATTATTATTCATAAATCCTTACAAGGTTTTTTAATCATTTACTGCCTGAACGTACGTAAATAAACAGCAACCTTAACCAATCTTAACCCTAATGTCAACTACGGTCAGCAAATCCCTTCCAGGGCGAAGCTACTTTGAAGAAACTATTCGAATATGTCCCTGGCTACAATCAGTTACTGATCGTTAAGACTCTAAAATGGAATCTTCACAACAGAAATCGGTAGATTTATTATCATGATCTACAGTATGTTTGAGGTCTGATCTGAGATTTACAAAACGATTTACAAATGCAATCGAATCAAATGTTGGCTGAGTGTCTCATCTTCAAGGAAACTTGATTTAGCCACCTACAAGAGGACATGAGTTAAAAGGCTGCAGATAATGATAAAAGATGAGTGTCTGTACCCTCCCGAAAAAGAGCCTGGGCTTTTCAAAAAAATCGACTTGACAAGACGGATTGGCCTAATTGTCATCAAGCAACATCTAGACGAGTCCAAAGAGTGTTTTTATATTCATTTCATGGAGTTTTCTAAGGACCACGTGAAAAACTATACAGTCTTAATGAAGACTTCTTATGCAGAATCCACAGATTTCGTGAATATCTTCGGCTTTTGACCTCTGCATACGGAGACATTTCGGATAACAAAGATCATAGATTCTGGCAAAAGGACCACATTGACAGTCTCAGGTCGGTTGGGCTTGTTATCCGCCCATTCATTAATTCACCTAAGGATTTTTTACAGCGAAAATCTTGATGCCAAAAAACCTACCTATTTGAGAGTGTCTGGCTTGAAGTTTTCAAGTTATTACTTTATTACTAACATTAGTTACATTATAAATATTCTAATTAAAAGGTAAACAAATGATTTATGTGCTTCTATTCTTCTTTTAATTGTAAGGCCTTTCTCAAATAATGTTCGTAATTAAATTAAATCAAAAACATCCTTTGTGAGGCATCAGTATTTAAAGCCATGTCATTCCAGAAATAAATTCGATCAGTAATTCGGACTCGGATCTCCTTACTCTTCCATTCATATTCTTATTCAGCTTATTCATTCGCCTGGAACAAACAACATTGCCACAGCCTTGCCTCAATCTAATTCCCTAGTTAGATTGCAGATCAGTTGACCCGGTGCGACCCCGCCACCCCCCACTTCGTCGATCCGGTTACAGTATGGAGGAGCTCAAAAATCATTGCCATTTTTATTGTCATTGACAAATACTTTTTTTATAAAATAAGTTGGACTTATATCTTTATAAGTAGCGCCGTAAACGTTACTGTTCAATTTAATAATTCTTCAACGAAATGTAGTCCACTAACGGTAGGAGCTATAGAAATTTTAATGACAGAAGGTTGTATAAAATACTGCTGTCTCAACTGAGACGGCACCTTTTTCTCATCTGTCTGATGTTCTGGATTATAAATGGTCGGATAAATTATTTGTAATTAATTAGACTGCAAATTCAATTTCCAAACTTGAGGAATTGGAATGACTGGAAACTTAGTTATATTACCGAGCGGACCTCACACTATTTTATTTACGTTTTGTTGGCGGTAATAACTTTAATATTGGCTTTGCCTTGTCGTAAGACTTTAGTAAGGCCTATAAAGGGATATATATGGCAGCTATTTCCTTTGAAATGCTTTTGCTAGTCGATAACAAATACGCTTTGCAGGAAAAAGCCAAAGTCCTCGTTGAATGGAGCCATACTCCGACATACTGACGTATGTGGTGGCAAAAGGCTGACATACCTTTTGCTGGCTGCAAAGTGTGTAATTTTTTGGGCTCCTTAATACTTCTTCATAAGGTCAACAAATTGCTAGAGCAGTCATTCGCTTACGAAGGCCTGAAATTGCAATTATTGTTTATTTGCTCTCTGTCATTCCAGGGAGCATAGATTTCGAATTAGTTTTAGGTTCCATTCTTAAGTTTGTTTGTTCATCTGCCATAGACTATTTGGAGCTGTCTTTGTTTTTGGTTGTGGCAGCGATAATTTGTCTGAAGGTGTACAAAACCCGTCAGATAACGTTGTCATTGGAAATATTTGGGTTGGATTAAAATGATGGGTTTGTCCTATTATACCAATTTTAAAAATTCAGAAGTTCAGAAGAAGTCTTACTTCAACACTTGAAAATTTGTTAAATTAAAATGGAAAAATAAATTTAAATTGTCTTCTCTGCATCAGAAACATTTATTTATAGAATACTGGCATGGTTTGTAAGAGTTTCTCATCTGCTGTGTAACCGCAAATTTCCCCGCACCAAAATATATTTCCACCAAATTTAACTTTTCCCACACCGAAAACCCACACCCACTGTCGGTGGGTGTGGTTTTTCATTCCCGCACCGGCTTAAGGAGCCGGAAATTTTTGCAACCCTGATAAAAATATATTTTTGAATTTTGTTTTAGATATGCACACTTTTGCATGATTAATGATTTTTGAATTTTATTTTATTCTGGGAGACATGTAAATAAATCTCTGGAAAAATCTTTAAAGAGTCTTAATAATTCTCATTTAACAAATAAATGCGAACAAGGAAACCGTGAATTTGGAGATTAATGAAATGTTTGACCAAGGGAAGTGTAAAGCAGACAAGCGGATAAGAGAGAACTTTAAGTCTACTACGGTGCACGGGTAAAGGAATGTATCAATACATGGGGCAGTCCCTAGGCTGCAGAGAATTTTGAAAGAGAGTATAGTCTCCTCCTCATCGTATATAAGTTAAACTACTTAATGGATTACGCGATTACTGTCTCAATAGGATATAGAATAATCTGTTTTTTATGCAGGGTAAGTTCGAAGGAATTTGAAGATAATAAGAAAGGGTGGGGAAAATACTTGATCAAAATACAAAATACAATTTTTATTTTGTATTTTCACCCACATGTCATGAAAGTATTTTGTATTTTCCCGTTCGGGAGAAAAGTATTTTGCCGATACAATAAGTCATGCAAGTATTTAAAAGGCTATTAAAATAGAAAATACATTTCCCCACAAATTGCTCATGTAAAGCCATTACACCTCTATTTATTGGAGAGTAATTTTAAAAGTAGGTTTTTACAAAAATAGTATATCGTAATGCATTGAGTGAAAGTGAAGCCCAATAAATTGTAGGCACGCATGTTAGCACTTTAGTACGTACATAGTATATACTAGCATGCAATATATAGCAGGTATTTTGTTAAACTATTTTATATTTTCAGCTCTGTGTCAAGAAAGTATTTTGTATTTTCGGGCTTGGGGGGAATGTATTTTGTATTTTCTTATGGATGAGGAAGTATTTTGTATTTTGAGGTTCAAGTATTTGGTGTACGGTCAGTTTTGCAAAGACCGAGTTTGCAAATACTTTTTTGCAAAAAATGTCCTAGTTTGCAAATGCATATTTTGGTTAAAATGATATAAATTTATTCATCAATTTGGGATGACCGGTTTTGCAAAAATTAGTACCGAGTTTGCAAATGAGATTAAAAAAAAAATATGCATGAGATAAATACAAACTGAGTCTAGTTTTAAGCTGAAATCGTTCAGTGCTGTCTTCAATCCTGCTTAATATAGTCGTGCAATGGATTCCTCTATTACGTGCACTCTTTTCTTCAGCCGAAACAACACGTTTAAACTATCTCAAGGTGGCTATATTTACTCTAAAAGAGAGGAGAAAACTAATGTTAACGGAGTGTTAACAAAATATTACTATTGTATTGAGCCGCATTGTGGGGCCGGTATACATTTAAGTCAGTGTGTTCAGGAAAGCCCGAGAGTTGGGGTTTCTTTCGAGATTTCAGAACGACGATGCATTCAAACGAGACATAAAAATGTTTCCAATATCGTTCTGGAATGTTTACGCTCGTGTGAAAACGGGTAAACCTCGAACGTCAAATTTTTTTGAGGGATGGCATCATAAGTGTCAATGTATTCTGAAACAGAATTCTCCAAAAATTTGGAAATTCTTTTACTGCATGCAAAAAGAGCAACGAAGTACAGAGAATGTCTTGGCACAAATAGGGTCCGGCAAGCGTGACTTAAACCTGCAGGTAGAGATATAGAAGGTACATATAACTCGTGACAATGATTCCCAGCCAACAACGACCCTATGGAGTTTTTCTGAACAAATAAATGAATGCACCTAATTGGATTTTGTTCCCTAACAGCCTTCTCTAAACATAATATTTAACTTCTGCGATGCAATTTAAATTTAAGTTGTTGATATCAGAAATACGTAAGTCCTCATAAGTTCTCTCATCTAAAGCTACCTGTTGTTTGTTACGTCAAATCGTCAATACCATAAAGATCAAAATTTAGTGGTATTATGCAAATGAAACCACATTTACTACTTGGATTTTTGAGAATTGTAAACTAGAGGTTGTTCAAAATTTCAAAGTAAATATAGTGAAAATTAGCATTTAGTTTCAACTTCTTATTTTTAATTTAACACAATAATTTGCAAGGAAAACAAGTTGGCTCGTCGTATAGTATGGGTTTTTTTGTTTTCGGAAGGAAAGAGGAAATCAGCGTTTTGAAAATAAAACTAGGTAATTCCAACAGTAATACTGGTTATCCTAGACGTTTAACCACTAATAATAAAGCTGGCCCTTGTTATTCACCGATCCTCTTATAATTTTGATATCAAAATGTGAAATGAATAGTTAGGTCGGATAATGTACAACTACTCTCACTGTCTTAGCTTATAGTTCTCCCGTATTTGATGGCAATAGTTTAGCAACATCCCAACTTAATTTTTTCTCAAGCCATTTCACATGCTTGACACTTAAATTATAATTTAATTGTGAGCATTCTTTTGAGACTTCTGAAAGCCGCGCAACAACTCCTTC
>JAQFZA010000515.1:0-18331 GCA_034695115.1 Desoria olivacea | reverse complement strand
TGCAAAAAACGATTAAGATATGGTAAAATTCACCCAAGGCAATTTCCCCTACTTTTATGGATACATTTACCTTTTTTATGGGCACTTTAATTGGTAGCCATAAAAAAAATGCATGTTAAACGTACCCCTTACTACAGTACCTCTCTACTACAACAGCGGTCAGGTATTTGACAGATATTTAGACGTTCCTGCCATATTTATCCCCCTTTTTACGGTCACCCAAAACACTTATTATCCCAACAGGGGAAAGTTACTACTTACTATCTCGTACATACATACATGCAGTGTGTTGTACGTTGTACCTACGGTCTACTTGAAGATTAACATCAAGTTAATCCGCTCCCTACTGCGATGGGTATCGATGTAAATTACATTCAATCTATACCCAATAAACTCTATCGTATGAATTACACTATTTAATCCACCCACAGTCCGTTGACTGCGTCAAATGCCTGTTTTCTTGATTTATGTATCTTCTGAATCAACTGCTAGCCAGTAAAATACATTCTCCTATTTTCAAAGCACTGTGGTTTTTAGCCTAGATTTAATTATCGTTACGACTGCAAAAAAATGCATCATGGATCAAACTAATTTAATTTTGTAGTTATTAAATTAGTTCATCATTGGGTAAAAATGTCGTTGGGTAGCTTAAGTATATTACATTGGATAAGTTCAGATATTGATTGGGTCGATTAAATATGATTGAATTTATTAATCAAATCCTAGAAACTACAGACGTCATAATTACTAGGCCGTAAATATAATTATAGATATATATAATTATAGCAATTTTATACTGTAGAATAAAAGTTGAGGAGTTCATACCAAAAATGAATGACGGATTACATATAAAATGTTAAGGGATGATAAGAAGACATTCATGAGGTGTGGGGGATATGATTGGAAAGACAAAGGGATATCTGCCTGCTTGTCGAGGTACTTGGACTTTCCTCATAATTCCACCACTGCCTAAGAAGACATAACTCCAATAAGGATATTACATAAGTTGGTAAGGGGGGATAAAGGAGGAGGAGATCCGAGTTAAAATTAGAGTCAAATATTCAGATCGGTTATTTTTGGAAACTGTGTACTTCAGCCAAACTCCGAATCTCCTCCTGCTTTTCCTCAATTCAGCTTTCTTCATTCATTCCGCCTTTTAAATATTTCAGTCATTCCACATGCAGGGAAGTACGGGTCATCAGTACATTTACTGAATCTGAATTATCTCATTCTTCTCTACACTAGAAGAAGAAGTAGGTTAGGCTAAATATTATTTACCGTACTTATACTTACACACAATAAAATATCTGCTTAAGTGGGATATAACTGTCCCGCTTGTCCGATTTGTACTGTGTAACAGTATTATGGACTATAGACTTGGACACTATGATTCTTCTTATTCCTTCAACAATCTGGATGCCGTCAGAGGAGGCTACTACACGATGCAGTTACCCAAATGCTTTTTGTACTGACCAAAGTGGAGCTTTAACTTTCATGTTTTTATGCAGACATTATTGTTAGATAATAAAATATTGAGTATTTAATTAAACAATAAAAAAGGTACAACTCCCGCAATGTATCCAGATGGATGACTTCAATTAAATTCATGAAAGGCAGAAGTTAATGAGCATCCTTATATCCTCCTACATTGATTTGTGGAGTTTTAACAATTTCCAAAGTTTAAACTGAAATCTAAACTTTCAGGATTGTTAGGATGTGTACTACTGTAGGAGTTTATGAAAGTTGGAATATGAATGGGAAGGGATTCAAGCTCATAAAAAACATTGGAATGAAATGTCGACTGGCCGACAATTATTACAATAAGGATTTACGGCTGCACTGACTCTAAAATAACAGAAAGCATTGGAAAATGTCTTGATTTTGTCCTCACACCATCAAGGTATTCGCAGTTTGGAATAGGAAGTTGACGTAGCGAAGGATCCTCTGATGCCTCTTCAGCATAGCACAAATGACGATGACTTGTTAGTGGGACCAGTGTGGGCGACTGCTTCGAAAGGAAATGATGTCCTGACTCACTTGACACAGAAATCAATAAGCGATTTGGAGGATTAAGAACAAATCACTTCCAAGTTTGTTGGGGGGCTGGGGGCTACTACAATTTGGCGGATGTTGAAACTCACCTCCTCCATATGCATTTAAGTCAGTTTAAGTACAAAGAGTGTAGAATAATAGAATTTGTAGTGGTACATACTGTATGTACTGTACTGGTATAGGAGGAGAGGAGTTACATGGTTCTGCAGAAGGGGAGAGGGGTTTAAAATAGCCTAGGACATGTTATTCTACGACTGGGTTGGATGGTGTTCGAGAGTCCAGAAACCCTCTTGGGTCTTGAGCATTTCGTCAGCCGATGAGGGTTTGAACATGAACCATTTGTTAGTTCAGAAGTAGGCATAGGCTGGCCGTATTTTCGTATTTATATCCTCCATCTGTAAATCCTCTTCATTTTTGCCAATATATTTGCCAACTTTTGCAAATAATCCGTCCCAACTAACTCCTATAGCCTCTTATTCCATATTCAAAGTGTCCAAACTGATTATCTCATTCAGGTTCCGTACACGTCCATAATCTTGTGTTAGTTCACATTTAGTATTTAATTCCCAACCTACGATTAGTCGTTGTAGCTATTCAGTTCAAAATCAAAACTTATCGACTCGTAGCATATTCAAAAACCTTAAAGTCTAAAGTAAATGTCAATGTGGTTAAATATTTCTGAACTGGGATGAGTATAGTGGTGGTGGTAATACGTAGTAGGGGTGGGTGCTTTGTGATTCTGTAGGCAAGTATAGTCTTATTAATTGCACTGAATTCTTCGAAAGTTACGGGGAAGTTAGTTTGGGTGACAACGAGATTGAAAATTGAATTAAATGGTGAATTGAGTTTATTGGTGAGCTAGCCCGGACTTAAACTTAAATTAAAGTTATAAATTGTCATGGACTTCCTATAGGAGTGCCGCTTAGGAAATCCCCCCAAAAAAGCTACGTGCTAATTCACAGAATTTTAATTGACCACTCCGTTTGTGGCCTACAGGTCGTGTGATTACATTTTGAGGAAGCTCTGTAGACCAATTCAAGAAATATTAGAATTCAAATATGGGAGACGTGGAAAGTAGCCCCGTGGAAGGGTCGGAGAAAACGGTTGAGAGTGCCAGCAGTGATTCCTCTGGGAGTGGAAGTGATCTTTTGAAACGAAAAGGGACAGTGGTTCAAAAAGTATCCCCCACTGCCAATAACCCTAAGGAAGACAAGGGCGGAGGGTCAAAGCCTCAATCTAATCCTGTGAATCATAAACCTTCCTCGGATGGGGTCGAAGGTCCTAAAGGGGAGTTTGAAAAGGAACAGCTGGAGCTGGCCGAGGCCCTCCAAAACCTGAGCGTCTGTCTGGGTCAAGGTCGTGAGGACGAGGAAGAAGAGGAGGAGTCCGTCTTCGAGATGCCGGATGCGTACAAGTCAATGAGTGTGCCCCCACGGACGATTCCATTTCGGTCTGCTTCCTTCTCCCAAGTTGACATTACTTCGGAGGGGAAGTACGTCCGGAATCCCAGATCCCCGATTACTCTGAAACCCACTGCCTTCTGTCTCTTGAACAACTCCTATGCCTCCTCCACATTGCCTAGAACTAATAAGCACATCAGTGCCAACGACGCCAAATCATCACCAACCACATTTCCCGACACTCCCTTACACCCCCAACCTTCTTCCATAGCCCAAGAGGGAAGTGATGCCCAAGTACAATCTCATTTTCAAAACTCAATCCATCCTCAGGAGGGAATTAACCCAAAAGACCCTCACCAAAGTAATCATATAGTCCCAAAGGACCCTATTACCCAAAAAGCTCTTCAACAACCCGGGTGTAAACCAACAGAACTGAATGTGACCCCTACAAAATCTCCTAGCCTACCTGAGTCCCTGTCTGTGGATAGTGTCGTTGAAAAACCCGTCGCTGTGTCTTTACTAGAAGCGGTTGTAGAAACCGAATCGGATAGTATGAGTGAAATAGGACCACGTAGCAATAAAAAGGGGAGCGACCGAGCAAGAGTCAGATTTGAAGTTGGTGACCCTGACTACGAGGGCTTTGGAGAGGATCCCTCCAGTAAACCTCCTGTCCATAAGAGTGAAGGAGCTTCGAGTGCAATTCCAGTGTTTGAAGTAGAAATACAAAAAGGAGATGAAAAGTCTGAGAGTGTGGACTCCAAAGTGAAAGAAAAGATTAAAGGGGAGATAACCTCGGAGCCCTTGGAGAATGGCACAACCTCCAAAGGAGTAAATCAGCCTCGACCCCCACCGATAATCCGTGAAGAGAGCTTAATGGGTCGAAGCAGTAGTGAAGAAGGGCCTAGGTCAGACCCGGAGGAAGAAAAGTGTATTATAGAGCTAGTGGAACCCCCACCACCAAAACCTAAATCAGCTCGAAAAATCGGCCTAACAAATCAGAAACTGTCCCTACTTGACATGGATGCATTTGGTGGCTCCTCAGTCTCAGGATCAGGGGGCGAGGAGGACGCTGACAAGTTCAGCTTGTTGAGGCAATCGTCTGGCCAATCTGACGCCTCGGATGACCTCCCTCATGCATCCAGTGACCCCGGTCAAGGACAGCAGAGTGACGGCTGCTCTAGTCCCCCTACGCTACGGGGTTCTAATTCAAATAACAATATGCAAGGCGTCTCTCAGATAAATCCAATCACGACTCCACTGGCAGCAGCGTTGGCCTTAGACTCCTCGCTTAAACGAGGAACAAGTACGATGAACTATTCAGGTGCAGTGACAACGGGAAAGTCGGGAATAACCTCGTCTTCTGCTCCGACGTCTTCAGGTTCATCCTTTGGATCGTCTCCGCCATGTTCATCCAGTTACACAGGGCCCACCCCCAGTAGCCCTACTGGGAGCATCCCCTCCACATCCGATATTTCTAGGGCGAATAGTTTGAGTTCGGCGAATGCAAATCGTCAGCTTCCCCCGAGGAGGTATTACAAAAGGCCACTGCGGGGACCCTATGGGGAAATGCTTGAGGCGGAGATGAACAAAGTCATCTCATCCCGGAGGAATAGGGAGTATGATAGCTTGGAGTTCTTCAGAGAGTCTAAATCCTCGTCCCCGAGTAGATCCCCTCCGAATGATCCTTTGCTTCTTGGGTCTTCGGGGTCACCCAAACTGTCCAATGCACTTCTCATGGCTTCCATGGACGATCTCAACCTCACGAAACAGTCCAAACATCCTAATCCGAGGTGTCGGAAAATTAGTACAAATCTCCCCGTCTCTCAATCTTCTCACTATCATTGTTCAGGTAGGAACTGGAGTGTGTACTCAGTTTTTAGGTTATAGGCCAAAAGTCCATGTGGACACTTGACAAATATAATATGACAAAGATCTCGGATTAAGCGTTTAATGCATGGTGAATGACTCTTATAAAATAACACTGCTTCAGCCACATTAACATCTTTATAGATTAAAATTGTAAGTACGTACGTCTTAATGTTATTTCCAGATGTTTTTGCATGTCACCATCAATTAAAAAAATGGTTGGCTGAATATCTGAGAAATTACAAAGCACATGCTCTACCTTAATTTAATGTATGACCCCCTCCAGCAGAAGGGCAAGTGTCCTGAATACTAACCGTTCGGTGGGGCTGTCTAATTCCAATCCAAACAATTCATGGATTGTAGTGCGAATGATCTAATTCTGTATTAAATACAACTTTGTGTGTTTGTTATTTAAAATAATTTAACAAATTTTCATTGCACTAAATGCTCCAAATTGCTGTCCTGTTTAGATAAATGTGTTTTAACTTGAGTAACTTTGCTGATGACTGACATTCTGTACTTCCGTGTGTAAAATAATTATAGAAAGTTGCTACAGGTCATTTGTACTATGAAGTCTAGGTTTGTTAATTACAGTGAGGGACTTGAAACTCCTGCCTACAAATCTCCGGCCTTTAATTTTAAACCCACAATTAAATAATTAATTGATTTGATTAATTTCTTAGGAGAGGAAGGTGGAATCCTAACTTACCATCAACGAACAGCGTCAAGTCCATCCCAACTCCTCTACACTTCCTCCGACCAAGGAGTCCATCCCCAGCCTCCGCATCTTGTAAGTTAATAATTACAAATTCCTTTATAGTCATTACATTCAGATATGCCTTACCCCACCTGCCTTTATCTCCAAAATGAGTTGGAGGGATTGGAGGAGGTCAGGGAGGGACTTCTTGATAGAAAAACTCTTGGCAGAGTGGAATGTCATAAGTTACAGAGGGAAGGCCTTCCTTCATATGACATGGCCAAGCCCCCTTCACTTTCCTAACCATTCAAGAGGTCCTTTTAACTTCAAAGAAAACATCTTCAGGGGATTCAAGGTTTCTGTTCCCGAACTCCGTAATTCCGCAGGTCTTCTCCGGCGTTTGTCCGTTAAAACGGGCTTGTCTGGGCCATGGGTGTTGACTTGCTAATTAATTACGACCCGAAGTAGTGGTAGGAGTATGTACATACATACACTTATATATACTATTATTAAGTAATTATTATATACATACATTACATTATGCAATAGCTACTTTTTCTTCGCTTTAGTGTTTCCAGTAAAGCAACATTATAAGGTCAAAAGCGGTAAAACTGACCAGTTCTGTTGAAAAGCCCTGTCTGTCCCACTCAAGTGGATTCCCACTTAAACCTTAATTTTGAAATGGCATAAATAAGGCAGAGTAATCTTAATTGAGTCGGCCTTAACATGATTTCCGAATAATCCGAGTCCCGCTTAACGGAATCAGAAAGTATTAAGAGGACGTTAGGTTAAGTGGGAGTATTTAAGGAGTCACACCTTCCAACCTCGACTCAACTGTCCCACTTGTAAGCCCTCCAGAAATGTGGATATATTTTCTTCCTCCCACACTTACCCTTTGACACTAAATCGCCATCACAAGGAGGACTGCTAATTAAATGAATTAAATACATTTCTTCATCTCCCCCCCCGATTTTTGAAGTGAAGGGCTTGAGTCCCAAGGGAATAAGAGTCTGTGAGGGCTGTTTAAGATGATTATGAAACAAGATGACTTCTTCTATTAAAATGCCGGAGTGTCTGAAGATTGGACATTTATTGTTTGATAGAACTACCTGACCAAGAATGATGACGGGCTTTCATATTAATAATTCATATTAATATGTAGTAGCAGACCCTCTCTTCCACACATAAACGGACTGTAAAGGGCGTTTGTAGTCCAAGGAGGAAATGAGATCCTGAACTTCATCGTAGATCCCTTGCTTTCCAGATTGTCCATCAAGCAGTTGGGGTCTTTGCTTAGCGGTGGCGGAATTATTTTCGTCCCGTACTCTCCCATTGTCATTCTCATCTCATCATTTTGTAGTGTAGTGTCATCATGATGAGGATGATGATAAGGAACTATGACGGTCTTTATAGCCTCCAAAACCATTCATGAAATTAATGACAACCTTAACGACCCACTGTCCAAATCACAATTAATTATTCGGGGTAAAGAATAAGAAGAGTTTATGTTCTGAAAGGGCAGATTCCTAATATTTGGAATAAAGTCCTCAAATTTCACTATCCAATGAGGACTATTTTGCAGTATGTACGAGAGGGTTAACTATTATAGGAGAGGAATCCAAAGAGTTGGGGATTTAAAATGAAATCCTTCCCTCCTACGTGGTGTGAGAGATGAATGTCAATCCTCCTCCAAATTGGCATCTGCAGAGATTATACATAAAGGACTTCCTTAACTTTAGCCCATCATCCATTTTACGGAGTTGAGAGTTTGCCAATCTTAATTTAGGGTTCAGGGGTCGTCCATAAACTCCATTCCTCAATAATCAGGCCAACCTCTCATAAATCAAACTTTAGAGATGTCAGGGAAGACTAAATTACAAGACTTCCTTTACAGCCCATGTTGGGATATAAAACCCAGGAGTAGTTTGCCCCCACTGGCTGTAAGTGTAATTATTAGCTGAATTGAGCAGAAATGATTTAGCTCAATATATTAATCCGTTTAAAATATAAATACAAAATGGAAGCAGAGGATTAAAGTCATTTAAATCCACCGGATATCCTATTTTTAAGTGGAAAAATCTTGTTAAAACGGATTACTTTATGTTTACACTGTCCTATATATATGGTGCAGGGATTCGAATGGTTTTTTTTAAATCGGGATTTAATGGGTTTAATGCATTAATCCCATTAAATCCCATTAAATCCCATGGGTTTTAATGGGATTTAATGGGAAGTTACTCCAAGAAGTGGGACTTAAGAAACCGTGATATGGTGTTTAAAATTTCTGTTTAAGTGGGAATAAGCCCTTACAGCGGAAGAAGGAATTCCCAAACTGTTCCAATTAAAACATCCACAGTCTATTGATGAATATCGCATTTCAGATTACAAACTAAGAGGTCCAGTTATTTTTGTTAGATAATTTTTTTAAATTTAAAGACTCCCCATAATGAACCGAGACATCCAGTATTATCAAAGAATAGTAAAAAGCTTCAAGAGTCATGCATATTTTGTATCAGTATCCACTTATTACGTACGTACCTTAATAAGTATTTGTGTTTGTCTATCACATTGGTAGTTGTAGAAATTATTGGGCTTAAATTGAGATATAGGAGTGTAACGTTAGACGTAGTTCATTCACTGATAATTAATTTTAAATCCCTTCGTACAGACAAATCATTTAATGAGATTTCATGCTGTCAAGGAAAGTCATTTCCCTTTGTCTCCTTACAATCCGTACAGATTCTTCTGGAATTTATTTCTCATATCAATTCTCAACATCCATCTCATTTCGGAAATGTAGTTCAAACAATGTAGTTGAAAACAATGTAGTTAAAAACAGGATTTAAGAGGATGAGAATGGGTCAAGTAGATCGGACGAATCAAACATTCTTAAAGAATACACATGAGCAGTTTCTACTGATTAAGTACAAATACCGATCTTACGATTCCAAAATTCCAAATCCGCCTGTAAACCTTCCAAGTTTTGAGTTCAACTCCATAATTTACAATTCAGAAACAAATAATAAACAAATAAGAACTTTTGAATTTAGTTTCAATATCGATATTAGAGATATCCAAAAAGATTATAATTTCTTAACAATTCAAGAGCGAAGAGACGTGTTTTTGCTTGAATATATGTTCAAATTGTATCGAAGTGACAAACTTACTGATTCTATTATGAAATCTGATAAACTAATGCCTCTGTTATCACAAATGTCACATAGATCAAAATGTTTTGAAAACTCAATAATTTACAGAGGAATACAAATGTAGAATAAGATGCCTAGAACCTTACCTCTAAAAGATGTAGGAATTGGGGGATTTACGGATCTAGTAAAAAAGGAGATTGTAAACCAAACTCATTGTATTGTGTGAAAATGCTGTATGATGTTTTGAAATCGGAAAGACAATAAAGGTATATCTGAATCTGAATCTGAATCTGAATCTGAATCTGAATCTGAATCTGTAAAGGCCGAAGCATAAGCAGATATGTTTGGAAGTATACTTGTGGATACTATGGACATAAACACCAGTTATGACTGCTCTCAACAATTTCAAGCCAGTTTCTTGCCATTAATTCAGATTGACTCTTAACCCATTTCCAGTGTATCTGAAACTGTCAAAGAAGAAAGGAACTCCGTTAATAAAGAGGTGGTGTGTGTGGTTGTGATGATGATGATGTCTCCTCCAAAAGTCCATATGCAGGACAGGAGGTTCTGAAATTTCTGGGCTATGGAAGTCTGTCTTTAAATTGATTATTCTCTGAAAAAAATTGAGTTCCTTAAAGTTGGAGAGGAATGAATTACAGGTTGAGAAGTTTAGAGGAAAAAAGGGTTAAATTAGACCTTCCTGTAATAATAATAATATTTTGTAGTCCACATTCGCCGTACATTTCCATTCAGTCTCCACTTCCATCCTTAAAAAGTTTCCGGGACGAAATCTTAAATTTCTGTCATTCCCTGTCGTCCGCAGAGATTCCGAGGTCACCTCCGGTACACCAGAACTACTACATAGAACCTGTAACTATACAGACAGACGAAGCGGAGACTAATATAATTATTACAAACCTTACTCTCTCCTATAATTATTCATTATTTCTCTCTTCTTCAACTTTAAGATTTCTGGATAAATAATGACTTCATTGACTTGTCTGTACTTCCTCACCACAATTTCCAATTCTTACTTCTTGGAGGAGGAGACTGTTGAACATTTGAACTTTGCTGAAAAGGGTTTCCGGAATTCCATTTCCCATGAATCATCACAATGGGTGGGGTTTAGTGGGTTCCATGCTCAGTGAGTTGTGATCATTCGGTCCGTTCCTGAAACGGAAATTAAATGCCCGTATCAATCAATCAAATTGACTGGACAATTGAATTAAGTTTGCATAATTTTCATAAAGTTGAAACAAGAGTACAAATATCCTTTAAATGTCAATTCCCAACTTCATTGACCCCATTTCATTATTTCATGTCCATCATGTTATACTTTAGAGACTAAATCAGATCAAGTCCCTGTCAATTACAAAATCAGAGGAAGTTATACAAAATCGGAGTAAGAATCAATTAACCACCCTGTGTTTGTCCTTCATTATTCCCAAGAGAGACGGAGGACAGAACTCATGTTGACCTACAAAAGAGGAATTGTATTCATGGGGGACTGGAATGTTTAATTTATTCTGCCCATGTCACCTTTTATTCTGTGTACACAGACAAGCTGTCTTTTTACAGTTGACAAGCTAAAAGCACAAGAGGTTAGTGGTTCATTCCTTGAAGAAGTATGGATTCCTTATTTATGTACATCTGTCTGTAGGTTAGTCTTGAGTTGTGAGGAATTTTATGGAACATCTGCATCCAATCATCCAGATCTTCCATATCTTCAGAAATGGAAGATTCCGGGACACTTCCATCGCAAGAATTCATTGGAAATTAGCTGGAGAATGGACTTTTTTCAGTATGAAGTCAGTTGTGAAGTCATTCCTTCAATCTAAGGCTCAAATATTATTGTTCACCAATTACGGAAAGGTGATTTGGCTAAAGTAATTGTAAATCCTGTAACCCAAAGTCCAGGTTGACTTATCTCCTAATTCCGATTGTAAGATTTCTTAAACTTCTGAAATTTAATTACTGAGCATAAGTCAACGGAAATGTCGGATTGACATAAGAAAGAGAATAAATACAAACAAATGCTGCTTTCTCCCAATCTGAAATTGTCAAGGTTGGAGATGTACAGACTGATGACTTAAAACGTGCTGGGTTCAGACTGGTTAATCTGGACAGAAAACCTGGGTATCCATATACTCCTCTTTATCGCATTTAAATTCTCTATTTCTTAATCCCCATGAGTTTCTTCTCGTACAAATCCACATTTACCATGGCAGAGTCAAAGAAGGGAAATAAGGTTCTCACGTACTTTCCAATGAAGTTAGGTTGTATTACAGTGGCAAAGTAGAGTTGAAAGTATTTGGGAGAAATTCTACTTTAAAATCCAGTCACTTGAACTCTCTGATTTCCTTGATTTGTAAGAGTGGAATGGTTGAGTCCCAGAGGACTTAATGGATTTTGAATGGAAATGGCAGATAAATGTTTTTTGTATGTAAAAGTATTGATTCCTCGTCTGGTTGCCCAGTGAGGGCGACGGGATTTTTATCCCGGACTCATATCTTCATCTCATTTCCATTCCCATCAAGTCCGCATGGGTCTCCATGGATTTACATTTGTTTCCAGGGATTGAAGAATTTTATAGGATGACGGATTTTGCAGGAAACGTAGCCCAGAAACGGAGGATTGTAGAATGCAGGAATAGTTGGGGAATAAGGGCTGGAGATGAGGATATCCTCTCAATATGAAATACACGTTTTTAGTATTCCGTAGGATTTCTTTCTAAACTTTCTAAACTTATAATAGGATTCCAATCATTCCGAATGAATACTTTTCAATAACTCTAGGCTTTACAGACTTCTTGGAAATCCATACTTTGTTGGGGGATCTGTTGTGTAGTCAGGGTTGTGGGTGCCTATATTTGGCTTTTATCCTAGGAAGCTTACAATGTACCTTTAAGTCTCGGATTTTTAATATCTCTGTAATGTTCAAAGAACCTGTGGAATGAGTTAGAGAAAGATTTGAATTTGAAAGAGTTCGGCTACACACAAATACAGAAATTTAGTACGTGAGAGTATCTAAAGGAAGCTTTGTTATTAACTAATTTAAGACTTATTAGCAAATAAGTGATGAAGTACTCTCCGGATCCGGATTTACTATGATGCGTCCAATAATTATGATTCCGACATTATTTAACCTCATTAATGCTTTTATTCCGCACTTCCATCTACATACTACTGGATTTAATGGATTTGAATGATTTTATTTGATTTAAATTCGATTTATTTGAATTTTTTTTTAAATGTATAGGAAGCCACTTGAACTTTTAGAGGTAATTTAGAGCGTTAAAATAATATAATCATATTTTATTTCTTGGCCAAGTGGTGACTACGAAAAAACGATGTGAGTAAAAATCTAGCAGCCTTTTTGTTTCTCAGTTGTAAATTATCGGGTAGTTTTTTTTCGAAATTTTGATAGTTTAACCACAAAACTTAGAATTAGTATCGGCTTGTCAAAATTGTTTTCAAAAACGGCCCCACCGAGAGTTTTTGAAAATCGTCAGCTATATATTAACGTACGTTGTCACTAAGGGCTACTCCAGGGCCTTCCTAATAATTATTCAACCCATACAACCCACTACAACGGTATTTTATGGGCCACAGTGGATTTAATACGAATCCCAGTAGTTTCTTATCCGACACTTTGAAACTGATACTGGTTCCTATTTTGGTATGCATTGATGAGGATTAGACGTAAAAAGCCAAAGAGTTTACCCTTTTTGGGTCAATATATGGAGCAGATCGACCTAGTGACCTTCGCCCTTTAAATCGTCTAGTATTCCCGAGTGCTTTGGAAATCCTCCTTAAATCCTACTTGGATGGCACAGAAGGTTTCAGTTTTCTTCGGTTATAACTGAATTTGCATAGAGTTAAGTCTGGATAATGTATAGGATGTCTTTTATGGAGTAAAATGGACAAATCTACCCGTCATTTCTGATTCAGATTCGAAACTCTTCTTGTCCAAATCCAAAGGAATACAATTGTATTTGGTTCCGCTGGATATTCCTTGGAATCTGGATCGGTCTGGTGGTGGTGGTGACACACATGTTGTGGTTATTGGATACCGAATTCTTCCCCAGCCAGTACACTATGAACAATAGGGACTCCGATGGCATGAAGTTCGAGTAACACGAGGACGATGAAGGTCGATGAATAAAAACCCAGTCGGGTATCAGATTATAGTGAAACGTGTCTCTGTGTAATTGAGCCTCATCCTTTCAGTCTGTCCATCATTCAGATTTGGAGTTGGAAAGTTGGGATGAATTGTATGCTTTGAAATATTCCCCACGTGTTTACAGAAATTCGCTAATGGATCCAGACTTTCCTTAAGTGACTCTCCAGGGTTTTTATTGCATAAATAGGAAAAATACGGGAAAACCAATCGGAGGCAAAGGATTTGGGGACAAAATCTGGGAAATTTGCTATGCCATTATTAAATAGACAGACGTGGGTTTTGAGGGTTTGACAGACACGAGGCTAAGTGCAATGCCCCTGGCTGTTAAGGACAGGTATTTGTCAAGGGACGAGATCTAAAGCATTTCCAATCCCATAACTTCCTGTCTAATGGATTAATAAGAAACTTTGTTTTTTAAAACAGTCATTATATAAATTGGGGATCACTTCAGCTTTTCTCTACTTCTCAAACAATTCCAGGAAATTTACCTCGAAGCCTACTACACAAATCATAACATTTTCAACATGAATTCAGAGGGGGCTTCAGACTCCTTCGAAATAGGCTAACAAAATATTTGAACTTTTCCCCACAATTGAACTAAGCATGTCCAGGTTTTTACAAAACGTGTGTCCCACAAGTCTCTCATCCGGAGTGTGAATATTGTAATATGTATGTTGGGAACCAGCCATCGCTAATATATGTATGAATCCGTCTTTGAATAGTAATGACATGACCCGCTACTCACCCACTTCATTTTTCAATTAATCATTCTATTGTATGATACAATAAATGTATCAAACAGACTGGAAGAAATTGTCCGCAATCTTCGAATTTAATTTCATGTAATTAATTAAATTCCACTTGTACCAAATTTCCCATTTATTTACAAGATTAGCCGGAAAAAATCCAACCCTCCTGATTATTGACTATTAACCAGCTTCCGAGCATAATCCTTGACATCATTGATCAAGTCCTTTAAATTACGAGGTAGGAACAGGAAACTATTACAAGTTTACAGAACTCCACCCTCAGAAGCCAAAAAATGTCTGGAGATGGATGGATGTCCTCTAATTCACCTCCGTCTCCACATTTCATTCCATAATTCTTGTGCAAAAAGATAGGAAAATTGAATTTTCGGGAACAATTGCGATTTTTGGTAAAATACGAAATAATCGCTTTTCAGAATTGTCGTCGCATTCTTCTTTCCTACTCAACAATTTATTATGAATACAAAAACAATGTGGAATGGACTCCATATGAATGAATGAATGATTTAGTTTGACTCCACAGATTACTGAATGTACTACATGAATAGGGTTAGCCTCAATCTGTGGATGATAACTACATTAATTAAATTGACAAAGCAACCTTTGCACATAATGCAAGTGACAGATAATATTTTAGCGAGTTTACATTTGTCTATATAGTTTATAACAATTTTTAGCCATAGAAAGGTCACATACTACATACATATTTGGAGACATATTCGTATTCCATCATCCGTTTGGATTCTTCTTTTCAAGCCAAAGTCCAGTTTCAGTATTTGTCCAACCTCCCAGTTTAGTTCCCTATTTTCATATGTCTGGATGTCTGGATTAGGCTTTTCTCATTAAACGTATTCCTAATCAAGAGAACTTATGAAGTTCCACTGGGACAAGTTCTTCATTTTAATGAAGGTGAAGCAGCCCAAATCCTTCAGTTGAGGGCCGATTGTCCAATTCAGGATTTTCTAAATCACTCGTACCACCTCCCAAATAACACCAAACTGTGAGTTAGTGTCATTTAGTGTCATCGAGTTATCGAATCATGGACACTTGTAATATCAACTCATTTCTCAACTCATACAGCCCGATAATTCGGCTTTCATCCTCCAAAAATTATTAGTAATTGGAAGTGGACAAAATTCCAGTCGAACTTCCTTCGTCCAATTTTAATTTTTCTTAGCTGAGACAGGAATTGTGATTTAGTGGGAAATGTGCTAAAATGAGATAATCAGACGGGAAATCCGAAGCTGGTTATTCATAACACATCGTCCCACAATGACTGAATATTAGGTTGTGGAATCCAGTCCAGAGACTCCTGTCCGTAATCTCTCATCCGTATCCTCATACAAATAAATGACTACCACCACCAATTGTATATCGTCCTGTACTAATCTCCAGAAGCAGAGCTAAACGTAAACATGATACATAATCCTCATCTTCATAAAGCCTAAATAGAAATCCTGACCACAAAAGCAGGGCGGAATTATTTTACGGTCTACAAGTTCCGGATGTTTTCCCCACCAGGAAACCTTACACGGTGGAGAGTTTGGAGTTTGGCTGGTTGGCATGGTTTGGATGGTTTGAAAGAGATTTGAGCCTTGAAGAATAAGGTGGAGGAAGAGTAGGGAATTGAATAAATGAAGAAGTATTCAAGAATCCAAGTTACAAAAGGATTACATAAGACTTGTCTCAGTTGAAGTTGGATTAATGGGAGCTGATGGGTGCAGACAATGGAATCGGTGGTGGTGGAATCCTCCTCAATCCTAATTCCAATTGACGTCTGTTCGGTCCAGAGGGGACAAACTCTTCTTAGGAACCAGCTTCTACTTGTACAAGTTCAGGACAGGAGGTGACCCTTTACACTTTACAAGGAACCATGGCAGTGTGGAACTTCCTACGGCTGGATACCAGAATTTGTAGTCAAATCGCTAATATATTCTACTTGATTACATGATGTCATAGGGGATAGATGGACTAATGCCCCCATGGGATTCATTACCTCACACCGCCGCTCCGATTTCTGACTGTTGAGGAGGGAGCAATAATCTCCACTTGTTTGTAATTGGACTTTCCAGTTTGCCCGAACTATCCAAAGCCTGAGTTGCCTTCTCAGAATGTGTGTGTTGGAACTGTCTGACCCTGACATGAGCTGAGAGTCTCTATTCTGGGCTACGTAAACGTCAACCGGGTTGACTTGATGTGTGAACTTCCGCCGGAGTCGGCCAGATCCGATCAGAGACGAGGATTAAATGCCACGGGCCTGACATGTCACTCTCCCATTCTCAACTCTGGACTTTCCATCCCCACTTGGTCGTAACATTCTCTGACATTTATTTGTCCTCGTCTGTCTTCATGAACTTACCACCAGCTCCGACTTCTCTTGATCCAGACTCTTTATAGAATTCAGTCCGGAAGAAGAGATTACAAAAACGTGGACAATTCCATCCCCTTTCTTCTAACCTTAAAACACAAACGACTGCAAATCCTTTCCAAAGATTTCCAACCAAATTCTCTCTTTTACTCGATTCCCCATCAACAAATAATATTAACATTCGCTTAACTGTAGATGTTCCAGAAAACGTCTCTCATCTTATCCGATATTGAGTCTAATAAGACTGCAAAGGGATTTATTGAACCATTAAATTGTATTTGACAATATGTGGGGAGGGACTTGAAAAAAATGTGTTGAACTTTTGACCAGAAGCATTTCCGTTTAAAATATTTCAATTTTTTTTTAAAAAAATGACATTCACAATTCACATTTACATTAGAGCCTTTCTATGGTTGGGAAACAATGGATGGTTGGAATCCATTTTTAGCGTCTGCCATTGTTAGAGAATTTCATTGTTCTTTCCACTTTTTGAAAGAAAATGTCAGGAATGGCCAAGAATTGATTTTTAAGGATGGTGAAGGTAAATTGAATAGGTTTGGTACACTTGATTCGTTTTTTTGGTAGAAGAGTGATATTATGTTAAGAATGAAAGCTGGAAATCTTAAGTTGAATGGTATTTGATAGAGGATGGATGAAAGGATAATTGTCATTCCAAGTGTGTCGGCAGCTGAATAAAGAGGCTTAGGACATGATAAGAATACAATCCGGATTTTGTCCAATACGAAAAGCTAATCCTGGAGGAGATTGTGGAATCCTAGACCCTCTAGGACTGTTATGACATTGGAGTGAATAGTCTCTTTAGTATCTTACTTGTAGATTTCCATTGACTCTTCTGATTAATCACCGTCCTTGTGTATGAAATACATGTAGCATCGCTGGAGCCCTGTGTCCTCAATGTTCAAAGTACAATTTCCCTCCTGTTTAGCCGGAGGGACGTGTCTGAGTAAATACATTATCCTCCGTTTCATAAGTATTAAAGTATCCAAGTCTGTTGGTGGAGGGACTTGAAGAATCTTGGACGATTTGGTGTCTGGAAAGGATTTATCTTCACATCTGTCCATGACATAATTTAATTTATTATGCCATTCCACATAATTCATCTTCGAGGACTTCGTATGGAATAAGTTACTCGTGTATCAAACATGAACTTCAACGTCCACGGCTCTCGTATGTCGCAGGTGGATTGTGATCAAACCTTTCTCATAAGAATCAAAGTTGAAGAACATCTTCTGCAATGCAACTAAATACTAAACTCATTTCGGATAGTTTGGACAGCTTTTTGGTGCCCAGAAAAATCCTTCCACGTAAAGGATATAGTTTGCAATGTTCAAAAATTAAAAACATGGCCTAAATATGTGAAACAAAAAATGAGATTCTAATAAATCGAAAATAAATCATTTTCTGATGAAAACTTACGAAGTTGATAGGATTTCCAATTTTATGAAAAACGACTTATGGGGAGTGAGGTGAGACACTGCGAGGGACAACGCGTCTTCTGCGTCGTGCCTATGGAGCCTTCACGGATTCTGAGTCCACTTCTGTCGGTAGAAGGGGTTAAAGGGTGGGTTACTCCGTGTATTAGTCCAATAATAACAAGGAATATGTAATTAGAATGTCCAATAACACGGAATTATAAATGTAGCTCTTACTTTCAATTGTGGTAATGGTTTGGGGACGTCGAAATTTGCTTGATATAATTAGAGCATGAAAATACGGAGGGATCAATTTCATATGTTTTTATTAGCTCGCCTATGTAAATAGGATTGAGAGCTTATGATCTCGTCGTGTCTGTCTGTCTGTCTGTCTGTCGGTCCGGCGTCCATTGTGGA